>WUAW01006969.1:7279-19724 GCA_017165845.1 Thaumetopoea pityocampa | reverse complement strand
GGAAAAACTAAATGTCAAAATTGTCGCGTTGTTGGTGTTGCCCCAATTGAAAGACAAAGTTCTTGTTGAAAAACCCTTTAGTATAGATGATTGTTTCAGAATTTCCCATTTAGCGAAAACCGATATTCATGCGGGCGGACCCGCAGAAGAAAAGCTAGTTATAAATATTGTTTGTATTTTTATATATAAGCTTTTTTTTACTTTTAAAATTCAAATATCCAAACTTAGATTTTTTAGTATCAAAGTAAGGCATCAGAATGAAAATAAATTTTAAAGGACGTGTATAAATCTCACGGGATGCTGGTGGCTGAGGCGGCCGGCGCCGTCTGCGCGCGCGCCGTGACTTATGGGCACGAGAATTGCGTCGCGGCTTTATAAATTCTGTAAGAAGTTACGGAATTGTTGTTCTCTGCACGAGTACTAAACAAACTTTATCAAAAGCCTGATTAGCTTTTGTTAAGCTCAGATGATAAAAACCCGGTACTTATACCGGGTTTTTATCATCTGAGTTTTTATTGAGTCAATTTCCTTATCTGCCTATTTACATTCTCCGCGGCTAAGCCGTCGACTTCATCTGCTGGAATCCCCATGAGCTGGAATGTTGAGATAAAATGTCAAGTTGTTTCAAATTTATACTATTATTATATTTAATACTATTATAAAATTGTTAAATGTCAAATTTTGTAAATCAAATACATTAAAAAAAGTATCTCAGATCGATTAATTAACGGCTTCTGAAACCAAATCCGTCGATGTTTGTTTGTTTGTTCCAGCTTCACGCAAAAATCAGCTTTGGCCAAATTCTTACAGTCTTAAAGGTACCATTCCGACTTAAATACTGGGGCATATTTCATCGAAATCGGTTCAGTAGAATTGAACATACAGTTTGATCCCAGTTTTAGTAGTGGCGTTAAGGTACGAGAGCCCAAATAAAAGTGGTAAGAAGATTTACATAAATCTATGATTGTTTCGGAATTTTCCATGTAGCAAAACACTGACATTCAAGCAAGCCTCCAGCTTGTTAGCAATAAGCTGTGTGTAGTAATATCGTACTCTGAGGAAAATTTATTTCTACCTCCAATTTTTTTATTTTATATAAATTTGCCTACACAGTGTGTAATGACGGACTCCGCGCCTAAAGCACTCTCTACCAGTCAGTCTGGGTGACGCTGAGACAACTGAGTGCGTGCGTTATGAATGTAATCAGCGATCTGTGAACATATAATGCACGGCAGATAACTAAAACTATACATAAATACATACAATACCTGTTGTGTGGCGCCGGCGTCACTATAGCGTCACTCCATCGCTTCCCGTCCTCAGATTATGGCAAGTTCTTTCTATTTAAGCAGGACGCTCATGTCCAAGATTGGACTTCCACGAGCTGCTTATGATAATGATACATAAATCTGTATATATAAAAATCAATTGCCGTGTGTTAGTCTCGCAAAAACTCGAAAACGGCTCGACCGATTTGAATATTTTTTCTTTTATTTTGTTCGCCTCAATACAGAGGTGGTTTATAAAAAAATTAAATTAGGGAACAGCCTAAGGAACAGCTGAAAATTGATCACCGGGTCAGCTAGTATAACCTAAATACTAATTAAATTATTAATAAGACATACATGTGTATTTTTCTCCACCCTGATACTATTCCGACGTAGCATTCTGCCACAGCTTCGGCGGGAATAACAGTAGACCCTACTGTTATTCCCGCCGAAGCTGTGGCAGAATGCTCACGTGACCACAGGGCTTCGGCAAAATGGGCCAAAAAGTCTAGAACAATAATATTTATTACTAACTTTTGCCCGTGGCTCCGCCCGAGTGAATGTCGGTTTTCCGCTAAATGAGAAATCCCGATACAATTACAGATTTATATAAAACTAGCTTTTACCCGCGGCTCCGGCCACACAAATGTCGGTATTTCGCTACATGCGAAATCCCGAAACAATCACAGATTTACATGACACAAAGAACTTTTGAACCACTTTTACTTGAGCTATCATATCTTAACGGCATCTACTAAAACAGGATCAAGATGTATCTTTAATTCTACTGGACCGATTTTTAAGAAACATGCCGCATTATTTAAGTCGGAATAGTACTATTATTGTAGTAATAGATTGTAATAGTTCGACCAAAATCTACCCGCTGGTTTTTGCGTGAAGCCCGAACAAACAAACAAACATCAACGGATTTGGTTTCTAAAGCCCTTAATTAGCCGATCTGAGTAGTTTATTTTTAAATATCTTTCATTTTTGAAAATTTGACCTTTAACAATTTTATAACAGTATGGTTATATAGATGGTCCTAAGATTGTCTATTAGTATCATATTGTAGTTTAAAGCACTAAATTGAGGCAACTAAACCGCCTGATGGTCGGCGAGTTGACTGTGAGCTGTAAATAGTTATAACTCACGCAGTGCAATTGTGCTGTTTTGTCGGGTGAGCGGCTGATTGGCCACCGGTGTATTATTGATCCGAAGCTTACTTAAAGCGAGTAAATCTTTGTTAAACGAAGCAGATTACGCTGCGCATGTCACTCCGCTTGCACAACCTGTCATTGTACATTCTTACTCTCAAACAGCTCATCAAACCACTGCAGGACATGAGTTCCCTTTGCTCTACATTGCCATGAGTTCCTGTGGTACTGCTAACCCGGTCTTACACGGGCAAATTATTATGTCAGTGGCACATTCGAGTACAGTTTTAAGTTTTTCCTGAAATCAAAGCTTGAATCGCAATTCTGCTTTCCTCGGAATATTGCAGATCCATTCCACCTCGACAGTCAAGTCCGATTTTGATTGTCAATATCATTTGACAACTAAAATATTATGACGAAAATTATTTATATATTTATTTTTCATGCGAACTAAAGAAACCCGCAGATTTGCTCGCGTCAACAGAGAAAAAGAAGATAATAATAGTGTTATTGCTTTAGTAATACTTGTAATGGTGTCATAGCAATTAGTTAACCAAATTTAAAACTCCCACCCAAAGTTATGTCGTTAAGAGATAACAATAATCATAGAAAGACAGACAAACGCACTTTTACGTTTATTATTTTTGTTTGGAAGCGTGAAATATGAACATGATATTGCAGTCACTGCACCCGTCTAACTTCCGACCGCGGGAAGCGTTGTGTAAGCACACGGTGAATGGCTGTTCTCAAGAACTTGTAGCGTCAACAAATTGTAAAATAAACGTTCGGCTTTGAGTAGTAAACAGTATGGAGGTAGGAAGCAATAAAATAGTATTAAGACGGTGTATTCCTGCGAGCTCGGCCGTGGCGCGCGCGATTAACGACCGAACATAATTACGCACTCCCAGCGCCGCTTAATTGCATTCAGGTAAATTTGCTTTTGTACAAACCGTAGGTCACTTGTAGATACGAGAAAATGTAAAGATGGCTGCTCCTGGTGACCACGTGAGATAGAAAGGGATGTAGCTCTATCTTTATTTACTTACTGTAACTATTATAAAATTATTAAATGTCAAATTCTGTCAATCAAAGATATTTAAAAGAAAAATACTCAGATCAACTAATTAAGGGCTTCCGAAACCAAATGCGTTGATATTTCTTCGTTTGTTTGTTGGAGCTCCACGCAAAAACCAGCGAGTAGATTTTGGTCAAACTATTACAGTCTTAAAGGTACTATTACGACCTAAATACTTTGGTACGTTTTATTAAAATCGGTTTAGCAAAATTTAATATACAGCTTGATCCCTGTTTTAGTGGGCCCCCGTTAAGATACGAGAGCTCAAGTAAAAGTAGTTCTAAATCAGTTTATGTAAATCTATGATTATTTTGGAGATTTCCATGTAGCGGAAACACGGTATTCACGCGGAGGGAGTCGCGAACAAACGCTAATTTAATATAAAGTAAAATACATTTTATTTTTATGAACAGATCGCAAAGACTGAAGAAACAGCACATAAAGGTGACAAACCAATTTAAATACTACCTTCAATGGAAATTATAGCCGAGTGTGCATTATACTAGTTTGTGGAACTGACTTTTCTAAGCGCATTTTACGTAACTAAACTCAACGGTGAATGTGCAGCGCCCGGGCCAGGGTTGAGCGGGACCTTTACGTCGGGGACCAAATAAATATGAAACGTTATGGGGTCCGAGTTTAGTAACTGTCGTTTCTATTATTAATCATTGTTACAATGAACTCGTCTAATACATACACACAAATTACATCAGTGTAAAAATATTCATCATCTTCAGTCCACATTCTTCCCCACGACAAGGGTACAGACTCCCCTAATCAGGAGGGGGATTAATCTGTAATCTCCCACGTTGGCCTAGTGCGGGATGCTAGACTTCACACACGAATACAGGTATGCAGGTTTCCTCACGAAGTTTTCCTTCTACATTAAGTACATTGGTGTCTACAATGTAGACCGTACATGAATTAAAAATAATTCAGTGATACGGGACCGGGTACGAACCTACGACGTTGTGATTACAAGCCGCGTCTTGCACCACTACCCCACCAATGTGCTGTGTACAGACAAAACGTTACCTCCTGGCCTCTTATCAATATTTATAATCCTCGTTAACGGGGTGACTAGCGGTGCAGTGTTAGTACTGTCACCTCTATCTACGATGAGCAGCTGTCTTATGACTCGGTCGTAGAATTTATCTTCCTCCTGATGCCAGCATAGTAATAGCATCAATTTATACAGTTTGAGGGATGTACCGTACATTTTTGATAGCAATAGGCAGCTTCTCTTCCTACAAGTGTATCTGGCAGTGGGGCTTTAGGAACCTTATACGCGATGCGAGGTCTTAGACCGTGGATCCAAAGCGATCTCCGGAAAGGACGACATGTGTGAGTTACGGCGCCGCGAGCACCTCGCGGTGCCGAGGTGCTGGAGGGAGTAAAATGTGTGCACAATATTATTATATTTTTATTTATATTCTCAGAAGCGTTACCTTGCGATTTATTCAAATGCAATCTACTACGATGTCACCTGCCATGGATGGTAATTATAGCAAATTCTTATAACGGAGAGGTCAATTGCTCCAACGCGCTAACACGTCGCAATATTAAAGTTCACAGCCCCACCCCACCAGTGGAGTTGTGTCGTTGTAGTTACGCGACACCTAATTATCACGCGTTCTTCTGAGTTTGCAATAGCTTGTTGGCATCCCTTGGAGCAGGGCACGGCGATCACGAGCGAGGCTTCAGTTCGGAGGTACCACTTCGTGTCTGTGTTGTCAGAAGTCGGCGGTAATTATAACATAAAGTGTATGCGGCCCGGTGACCTGCACGTTCGACGAGGACTGGCGTGCGCCGGAGCGCGCAGCGACCACGACCCTATATGAATGGCATTCAGCGTTGACATTGTTTTTCTCGTTTATTATCGTACTGTGTCTCCGAAGTACTAGTTTTCCGCTACATGGGAAATACCGAACAATATTAAATTTATATTATATGAAAAGCCTTAGAACCACTTTTACTTGGGCTCTCGTGCCTTAAAAGCGGCTACTAAAACAGGGATGAAATTGTAACTTCAATTCAACTAGACCGATTTTAATAAAACATGCCGCAGTATTTAAGTTAGAATAGTATCGTTAAGACTGTAATAGTTTGACCAAAATCTATTCGCTGGTTTTTGCGTGAAACTGGAAGAAACGAATAAAAAACAAACAAACGTCGACGAATTTGGTTACAGAAGCCCTTAATTAGTCGATATGCGTAGCTTTCTTTAAATATCTTTGATTTACAAAATTTGACATTTAAGAATTGTATAATAAGATCGGTGAATATCGGTTTTCCGCAAAATGGGAAATCCCGACACGATCATAGATCATATCACTTTTACTTGACCTCAGGTACTGTGGCGGCGGCTACTAAAACAGGGGAAACATGCCGCATAATTTAAGTCGAAATAATATCTTTAAGACTGTAACAGTTTAACCAAAATCTACCGGCTGGTTTTTGCGTCAAGTCCGAACAAACAAAGAAACAAACAAACAAACATCGAAGAATTCGGCCTCAAAAGTCGATCTGTACTCAGATCGACTAATTAAGGGCAGTTTGTTATTAAATATCTTTGTGTTTTGAAAATTTGACATTTAACAATTTTATAATAGTATAGACAGATAGATTACAAAATAGGTCTTCACTTAGCTTAGGGAACTGCTAAGGTTTATGTTAATACCAAATAAGATCGAGACACCCTCTGGCAATATTACGCAAAGAGATTTTTTTTAATCTACGTTCAATATTGTGTTGCTCTTGCCGCGGGCGCTGCGACAACCGGCTAAGGGATGTCCCGGGCATCGTCATCCCGTTATTCAATCACAATCTGCCGCAATCTCCGAGATGCCTGCCACGCGTGGAATTATGGCAAGTCCGTTCTTTTTAAGGCCCGTATGCAGCAGTGAACTGTCAAGAGCTAATGATGATTATTATTTGTGTTGGTGTTGTCCCGTGGAGCGGCGGGCGGCTCGTCAACGAGTCGAGCAACCGGGTGAGCAGCTGTTTGTTTAGGAGTTGTTCACGCGAGCGCTGAGCGTGCGCGCGTGCGCACAACCTTGTGTGGCAACAAGCACACTTTGGACATTTTAAATGTTGCCAAATTAAAGGAATATAGGCAAAGTCTTGTTATAATGACAACACTAAGTATCATAATTTAAATAATTTTTGTAGTGATTTAACTTTTTATTTATTATCATTTATATTTTTTATATATTACATACATGCATACACTCACGCCGAGATCCCATAAGGGTCAACAGAGACCATATTACATACTATATACAGTCACGCCTCTTTCCCATTGGGGTAGGCAAAGACCACTTCTTTCCACCTGCTACGACCGTTCAATGTAGCAGAGTGGCTATCAGTAGCCCACATTTCGCCCCCGCGAGCAACGAGATGTGTCGGGTGGCGAATCACGACGCCGCCATTTTATAAGGTTAAAAATGTTAAAATTCCTCATTGTTTTCCCGCAACTTAATGGAGAGGAAAGGAAAAAGAATGAGGTAGGAAAGGTGTATTGAGCAAGAAATATGGAATTTTGGAATGGGATTATAGGATATAGGATACTACTATCTCGGAAGGAGTAGGAAGTGACAGTAGTAGCTCGGGGGGCCGGGGTCGCTTACCCGTATACTTAAGTCTATTTGCCGGACAGGCTAAAAGACTAAGTACTCCCTACCTCCTTTTTATTTATTGTTTTTATATTTAAATGTTTTTCCTTTCCTTTCTCAAATATTACTACAAAAAATTGTAGCTTAAATTGAGATGCCAAGCACAAGTTAAATTGGCACGTGTCGTGAATGTACAAAGAGAAATTAATTATTTCATAATTATTAGTTTAATTATTTCGTAATTAAAACAGGAAATTTCCTTCTTGGAAATTAGTCTCAAATGGGCGTTTAATTAATACTGTGTGAACAGGGATACGTCACCTGCTCCTTGTACCCCCAAAAATAATTATTACCTATAATAAGTAGTATTAAATTAACAAATTATATCACTCTCATGTAACTGCGAATATTTTCAAATTATATATAATTTCAGACAAAAGAGGACGTGTGACATCCTTAACATTTACTTCCATCTTAATTAATAATAATCCCCATATTTATAGAGATCTATTTAGATGTTTTATCGTTTAAATGTAAGGGGTTCTCTGTCGACACAGGGCCCGAGTCCCCTTCCTGCCGACGGCGCACATTTCGTGAATCAGAACCGGGTCAGTATCGCAAATTTTCAGTTCCTCTATTTATAGAGGTCCGATGGTCTGGTCTGGTCTTATAGTTGTAGAGGGTCTGACGGCAGCCACAAGACCGCATAGGCAAACGACGACAAATACATAGGTAGAGGCGGGACCTTTAACTTATTGGTATTTGCTTCTTTAAAATTTGTTTATTTATTTATTTTACACTTCATATATGAAATATATAAAGGTGGACTTAATATATATATATAAGTCTACCTTTGAGTAGAGCAGAAAATCTCGTAGTCACTAAACGTGCAGCGATGTTTGAAGATTCTGTGCGAGAAGCAATCTGAAACGAGGGTCTCTTTGAAAAAACTAAGGTCACCGATGGCGCGTAGCGGTATTTAAAAAAACTACTCAGATCGACTAGTTAAGGGCCTCTGAAACCAAATCGACCAATGTTTATTTGTTTGATTGTTTGAGATTCACGTAAAAACCAGCGAGTAGATTTTAGTCAATCTACTACAGTCTTAAAGATGATATTCCGACTTAAATACTGCGGCACGTTTCATAAAAATCGGTCCATTAGAATTAAAGATACAGCTTGATCTCTATTTTAGTAGCCGCCGTTAAGAAACGAGAGCTCAAATAAAAGTGGTTTCTTACTTTTTAAAAAATTTATGATTGTTTAGGTATTTCCTATGTAGCGGAAAACCGACATTCACGCGGGCGGAGCGGCGGGCAGAAGCTAATCTATAAATATACATAGATGTTGACACCAAGTTCAATTTGGAAGCTTAAAGATATCTTTTAGAACAGTCGGACTGTCAAAGAAATGACAAACGTATATACACGTATATACATATACACGTATATACATATACACGTATATTTGCTATTTGTTACCTATTTGTTATATTTGCTATCATATATTTCCTACCAATATGTCACATGACACTGATCGTCATGTTACAATTGTAATGCTCGTAGAACGCTGCCTCCCGACAGCTTAAGCGTGAAGAAAAAATATCAAAAGTGTCATCGTGATGTATTTATCGAGGAAACGAATATTTAAAAATTGTATTCGGCGCAGCTAAAGTCCTTTAATAAATGTCAACCGCGGCCCCGGCGTGATGTATGACGCGGCCGACGGCCGCGCGCCGCAAAACGCTGCGTCAAGTGACTCTCATATCGCGCAGGGGCGCGTCTTGTCGAATCACGGCGGCCATCAGCCCGTATCACCCATAATGACCTGTGAAGGATGAGCTCTATAACATTGCTTCTTGATACGTTACAGGAAAACCAATAATTGCTTTATAGGAAAACCATCTTGTCAAGAGTGACGTCTGAGCTTTGCTTCTTCATTTTTTGTTCTGTACGTTCTCAATATCAGAGAATAAATAGCAAAAATAAACTGTCATTTTTCTATATGACATTGGTGCCGATTCTGTTGTGCAAAACTAAACTAATTTTGGTCCCTCTCTATCTTTTTTCTAATGTCAAACGTCAAAACGAGTTAGCAAACATTTATAGCAAGTAATGTAATAATCTACGTTTCTGTCAAACGGTTCAAAAAAAATGTTGCGTTTTTGCGCATCTTTAGTCCGTGTGTTCCGAAATCGCCCCTAAATCTTTTAATTTTGACGTTCCTAAACGAAACTGACAGCACCAAAATTGTAGCTATCTCGTTTTAGCGCTTGAATTAGAAAAAGATGGGGGAAGGACCAAATTTAGTTAAGTTTTGTTACAACAGAATCGGCACCGTTCTGTTGTAACAGAGCTTAACTAAATTTGGTATGATTAAAATACCCAACCAATAACATTCTGATATTAAAATACCCAAATGTTATCTCTAAACTAATCTCACGCTCGGCCGAGACAATTTAGACTAAATGTAACTCTCCGACCTCCCGACCTGAATGTATTATTAAAGAGCAGTTATCAGTTTTAAGTATTTACATATACAGAGTAAGGGCGTTCTATTCACAAAGCTCGCGTCGGGGCTTTCACAGATTCGCTTTGATGTCACATTTTACGAACCAAGCAGAACACTTTATGGAGACGAATTCAATTCAGACGGTAATTTTATAAATGGATATTTTCGACTAACGACTTTGATCCGACCTACTTTTATCAATCTGTTGATGTCCACAGTTAGACCTGAGCTTCCTCCAGGTAACCCAGAGATTTATTACAACCTCGACACTTGACAAGAATCTTGAAGATTGCATTCGTTTAATCGAATAATTAATAATTAAAATTTAGTTATTATTTAGTTGTCAAAATTTGATTGCCAATCTGTAGTTCAATTGGATTACAAGAAAATTTTGTTGGGACGCCTTGCCTTCTAGTGTTGGAGTAACAACTCTCAGAGAATAAAATATATTGTGCCAAAGACTGCAGCAGCTGCGCAGTTTTGTTTAGCTCGCTCACACAGCCGCGCGCGGACTGCGGGCGGAGGGCCGGCGCCGGCGGCGTGTTGCCGTATCTTGGCGTATTTTCTTCGGAACAGTGATATTTTAAAACTACGTGCTCAATATTGTGAAAGTTCGAAGACGTATGTGCTCACTGAATGAAGCTCGCACGGACAAACTCGTGCGACTTTTAAATAATATACATCGGCGCCGTGGATTGGTTCTGGTGGCTTTATAAATAGTTTAGTTAATTTATAACATCATTTATTGATGCNGTTGACGTATTTTCTTCGGAACAGTGATATTTTAAAACTACGTGCTCAATATTGTGAAAGTTCGAAGACGCATGTGCTCACTGAATGAAGCTCGCACGGACAAACTCGTGCGACTTTTAAATAATATATATCGGCGCCGTGGATTGGTTCTGGTGGCTTTATAAATAGTTTAGTTAATTTATAACATCATTTATTGATGCGGAGACGTTATTTACGAATAACTCTGACAATTCAGTATTTGGATTTGATTTTAAATTATTATGAAATTAGTCTTTCAAATAGATTTCTCCTGTAAATTAAGACATCCTTTCTTTCAATTGTTATGAAAAATAATTTGAGAGCAAGGAATTTCTATTTAATTCTAATTATTACTGTCACAAAATAATAATCGATTTAAGAATTGACTTAAAATAATAATCAATTTACGAATTAACTTAAAATAATTTGCAATGTTTTAACACCACATGTGTATTGTTAGACTTGGTTTTGATTAGAGATCTATTGAACATTAATGGAATGTTCAATAGATTTGACTCAATAATTCCGAGAAATTCAAAGTATTATTGTTACTAAAAAGTAATCTATTTAAGAATTGGTTTAAAATAATTTATAAAATTTTCACATCACATTTATATCGAAAGTAATCAATTTAAAGATTGTTTTAAAATGTAAAGTTTTGACATCGCGTTCGTATTGTAAGACTGTTTTGACTAAAATATGGAACGCCATGTTGAAGCTAATATGGCGGAGAGACGTTGGAGGGGGAAGTATTTCTTGTTGTGCACTCTTATAAAACGCCGAATCACTTTGGCTCAACACGAGGATCCGACGTCAGCAATTTCTATCTATAACCGACTCCGAGGCCGGTCCGTTCCTAGACTCCACATCCTCGGTTCCCCCTTAAATTCAGTCTGCGTTAGTCCTAAATTACAAAAAAATGCTTAAAACGCGTATAAAATAAAACATTTAATTAATAAAACAATATAAAAAATATTCTTTTTAAAATTTTCATTAACACTTCGGCCGAACAGTACGGAAGTAGATGAGATTGTATCTGTAATTAATTACTGCCCTGTGTTTCTATAAATGCCAATAAACAGTATATGTTAATTAGATGTTCGTTCAAATCTCATCGTAAGCCAGTGCCCACTGTGATGTTGGTGACGGGTGCTATTGGTGGAATTGTCTCATCGACGACCTCTCTCTAAAGGTAAAGTTCAATAAGACGTTTCCTGTTCATCATCGAGGGATCCCTGCACCCGCGTGCTAAAATATTCAGGAGCGAATACATGAATATAAATATATTATTATAAAGTAGAACACCATTCCGCTAGCGTGCTAAATAAGTCGAACAAAGTTCTGCCTCAAACTACACTGATGAATTTAAAATGTTATTCAAATATTGATGTCTCACTCGCAACATTCTTTTGAAAACGTTTTGACGGGATACATGATATGTCATGTCAAAGACATATCACTTATTTTTTCAAAAGCGTTCCTCTGCTACAACAAGATTATGTAGAAGGTGAACAGGATTTTGGCGGCAACCCGAGTAAAGCATCAGTTGAAGTTTCATTGTAATGTTATATATTAATTTATTGTAATGTTTGATACATAAATTTAATTTTTTTTACGTATTAATCGTCAGTAATCGTGAATAATACTGAAACATTAGAATAAAACTGTATTTAATATAGTAAAGGACCGTACTTTTTCAAGGTAATAGACCGGCGGGAATTTTGGCTGGTCAAAGTGGTATTCGTCGGATTGACTTCAAAACTCCAAAGAAACAGTAAAACGTCGATATTTTATTGTTAACTTGAAAATTGTCGATATTTTATTGTGAACTTCATTAGTTCACAATTCAATTATATGTATATACACTCGACACTGGCAGAAATGGCGCGAATTCGCAGCCGATTGCCACTGTGAAAAATAGAAGAGGATGAACGAGCCGTCGCGTGCCGTCCCGTCCCGTCCCGTCCCGTCCCGTCCCGTGCCGTCCCGTCCCGTCCCGTCCCGTCCCGTGCCGTCCCGTCCCGTCCCGTGCACACGGCCGCGTGGAACTGA
>WUAW01006964.1:23729-34769 GCA_017165845.1 Thaumetopoea pityocampa | reverse complement strand
TATATATATATATATATATATATATATATATATGGTACATTGGTGGTGAAGTGGTTAAAGACATGACTTCTGATCGAAAGGTCGCGGGTTCGATCCAGATCCCGTACCACTGAGTTTCATGTACGGTCTATATTGTAGTAGACACCAATGTACTCAACGGAGAAAGAAAACTCCGTGAGGAAACCTGGGCATGCAGGTTTCCTCACGGAGTGTGTGAAGTCTACTAATCCGCACTAGACTAGTTTGGTAGACTACGGCCTAATCCCCCTCCTGATCAGGGGAGGTCCGTGTCCTGTAGTGGAGGTGAATATGGACCGGGGATGGATGAATTCTAAAGTCATCAATTGGAAGAAAGATATTATAACTATGAATGCACGTATTTCTGACAAATCTCTGGTAATCTGTTTTACTATTTTCTCTTACCATTCCTCACTACAAATGTGCTTTTCCTGTAAAATGCTAAGATGGATCTTTGTAGGATGCTTTGACTCGCGTGTTTTGAATCACGAAACTTCTTAAATAATATAATGGTAAAATATTTGAAATGTGTTAGAAATATTACTTGGAAAATTATAAATTGCCTTCTCTAAACTTCTAAACTCTGCACGTATTATGGTCGCCGATACAGGCCGCACGTACGACACTCCAGGCTTTACCGGCGTCCATTGCGGGGCGCACCCTTACGGTTCGAAGTCTTTTTATTGAAAGCCTCAGTGATATTTTTATATAAAGACAGTGATATCTGCTGTTCAGCAACCAGGTGAGTGTTGCAAACTGGCAAATTATAAGCACAACAGCACCTTAACGCGGCATTCAGAACATTCTCGTACTTTTGTTCAATAATATCACTTAACGTTGTCGTCTGTTCATATATAGTACACACAACTTGTAATATTCTGTATATCGATCGTGTGCACGCTAATCAGTTTAAAAATACTTAAAAAGTAGTAGAAATATAATCTTGTTATCAATGACACTGCCATATTTCGTCGAATATCATGCACACACTTTCGGCATGTATTAAAAATGGGTATTTTCGCTTACAGATATGGATTTCCGATAAATTGTTATCGAAATGATTTAACAAATTACTGATTTTACGACTTCAGTGTCTGTATTTCCAACATCAAACAAATAAAGGTCTCGATCTAATTGCATTCATTATCAATTACAATATTCTCTGATTAACTTCAATTAAGATGATTGATTTCGAAGGCTACTTGATTTGCTTGATAGAAATGTATTTATTGTCGGGGTTTCACGTTTGAACTTCGATGTCAAAGTATAAAAGCATATAATTGATCTGATACCATTGCTAATATGGACCGATAAAATATCACAGAGTATATTACGTCAAACAACTGTCATTTGATAGTTGAAAAAAATTAAATGTTTTTTTTTCTGAACAGGCTGACTGATAAAATATCGTAAAGTATATTACGTCAAACAACTGTCATTTGATAGTTGAAAAAAGAATGAAATGTTTTTTTTTCTGGACAGGCTGACAGTTCGATATGTAAGTGCGTATCGCAGTCGATCTCTGACGTCAGACGGTGCAGTAATTTCAGAGATGACTCAACGATTCAACATAGCTGTGTAGTGTTCGTTGCGACAACTGAATCATTCGAATGACCCGCCGTCACTTCACGCCCACAGCAAATTACTTTTTCCGAACAGAGCCACGCTCTTACATTGACACTAATTCATTTCACTGAATACTTAAGTGGGCTTTTGTTTTTAGAATGGCGAAGCCATTTTTACCTTTACAAATATATTTCACAACAACTGTCCAGGTTTCCAAGAGTCAGGGATAAGCAAAAAATTAATGATAAACCCGTGGAAGCCCACTGCTGTGCATGGGCCTTATCCTTGAAAAGGAAGGGTTTGCCATAATCTGCACGCTTGGCAGGCTATTTCTCACAGCATCCACGCGATATCTCTTGCTTGATCGGTTAAGCAAGTCAAGTGAGTGGACTTAGGACTGATTTCTTTGCATTTGGTTACATTTTTATGAGGGGGGTTTTAGGGGGGGGGGGGGGATGAACCCTCCCTGCTCCCCTTTGGTGACGTCCCTGTGTAATGTTATGTTTATATATATTGCTAAGAGCTATATTTAATATACTTTCGATGCGAATCGTACCATCTAACCGGAACAATGTTTGTAACACTTTTATATTTGGAGCAAATACTAATCTATCTAGAATCCGAAATTAATATTCGATTTGACCATGAAATTCACGAATCTTCCATCAATATATGAGTTACGTTTTTTTTCATAGAATATATCATTTCATGAAATTTTATATCAATTAAGTTTAAAAATTGTTAAACATTATTCCGAAAGTCGTACGTTATTTTTCGTGCCAATTTTGGGTTGGACTAATTATTAACTTCTACCGATAGAGGTCATAGACTGCACTGGTCATTCACCCTTAAGCCATTTCTATAGATAGGCGTTCATAGACTTTAGTGGTCATTCACCCTTAAGCCATTTTGTTAAATTCTACACATTGAAAAATCAAGGATATATTAATTTAGTTTAGTTATAATATTGTACATTGGTGTTCTAGTAGTGTCAGAAATAGCTTGCGATCATAAGGTCGTAGGTTCGATCCCGGTCCCGTACCACTGAGTTATTTCTAATTCATGTACGGTGTATATTGTAGACACCAATGTACTTAACAGAGAAAGAAAACTTCGTGACGAAACCTGCATACCTGCATGGGTGTGTGAAGTCTACCAACCCGTACTAGGCTAGCGCGGTAGACTACGTCCTAATTCCCTCCTGATCAGGGCAGGTCCGTGCCCCTATATTGAGGGCGAATACTGACCGGGGATGATAATATTATAAGTTTTAGGGATAATGTTTAATTATTTAAATGAATAAAAAATTTTGATTTATAAGAATATATAGGAGAAAATATTCACGAATAGAATATCAAATATTCTATTTTATTAATGAATACTTTTCTTTTTTTTTTTTGGAAACTTAATTCAAAACAATAAATTGTACCGAGTTGTAGGACAGATATTTGCTGTTGAAGAGGATATCGTAATCACCATCAGTCCTAGTCTATATCGGTCTCCGCTACATGAGCATAGACCTCCACTAATCGGGAGGGGATTGAACCATAGTCTACCACATTAACCTGGCGGTGGTTCGGTACAATTCATACACCTATCAGAACATGTAGGTTTCTTCATAGTTTTTCTGTTTCGTTGAGTACATTGGTGTTTGAAACCATCGATTTTTAAATTGGTTTATGATGATCCTCACGGGCCGAAAATCGCCCCACGGGTCAAGCCGGCTGTCAAAGTACATTTGAAGATGATGAAATAAAAAAATAATTATATTAGCGAATTTACTGTGTACTATGGTCTCTGCCTACCCTTATGGGATATCGGCGTGAGTGTATGTATGTATGTATCAGCGAGTTTAATCTTAAATATAAAAATCTCGTGTCACGGTGTTTGTAGTTGTACGCCTCCGAAACGGCAAGACGGATTTTTATGAATTTATTTATGTATATTTGGTAGGTATGAGAATAGGTCATAAGTATATTTCATACCGCTAAGTGGATCAGTATGTCCTTATCCAGAAAATCAATGTGGTAAACCTACGTGTGTCGGGTCAGCTAGTACTATATATTATTCTGTGTGGCGCCGGCTTAAAAATAGCGTCACACCATCTCCTCCCATGGCTATACCGAGATAACGGGCAGCAGTGTTATCCTGCTATCAATCAAAATCTACTGTGATCTGCAAGACGCCGGCCAAGCGTGCAGATTATGGCAAATGACACCTATTTTAAGGGGAGGCGGCACATGTTCAGCGGTGGTTTTCCATGGCAGGCCATGGAAAACCACCGTCATATTTTTATATACCGTCATATTCATCATCATCATCCATCAGGATGGATGATGATGATGAATATTAGCGAAGCAGGAGGTCTGCCCAAAACTGAAAAATAGGACGTGTCTACAAGACGAACAGGTTTGGGCACCTTTGATGTGAACCGTATATGAATTTGAAATACGGGACCGGAATCGATCGCACGACCTTTCGGTCGCAAGTCGGAAAACGTTATATTTAAATTTTGTTTATTACATTTAGTTCATCCTAACTAATATTATAAACGCGAATGTGAGTTATGTTGTTTATTTGTTACGCTTCCACACCTTAACTACTCAACCGATCATCATGAAATTTTGTACACACACGGTCAGAGGTACAGAGAAGGATAACATATGTATATGGTAATCTTTATGCCCGAAAAAAAATATTCCCGAGAGATACAAAATAGTTTACAAATTTATCAAATAATTGTATTTTCAGCGCTCTCTTACGTGTATTTAGGGACATGATCGCAAGCGGAGCCGCGAGTAAAAGCTAGTGTTAAATTTATAAAAAAATATAATCTGTAAACTATAATTTTATTAACACTAATGACTATGGTGGAATGAAGTGGTCTCTACTTACCCCAATGGGAAAGAGGCGTGACTGTATGTATGTAGTATATACTGTGGTCTCTGCCTACCCTTATTTACCTTACCCTTATTATTGACGTGACTGTATGTATGTATGTACTAATGACTATCCCTCTCAGTCACACACCGTGACTAACAGATGAATCCGAAAGTATATTCAAACGTATAATTCTTAAGCAATAATTATCTTAGTTATCGATACACTCATCGGAATATTTCCTGTTTAGTTCCAACAACAAACCAATAATTGCCTGTAAGCTCTTAAACCTCCTTGTATCGTGTACATTGAAGTAAGTATTTATTACCAACATCAGAGTTATTGTATTTCATACTAGCTTTTACCCAGGGCTTCTTCGGTCGCGTTGATACCCTTAAATACATGTCAGAGACCTTTGAAAATACAACCATTTGATAACTTTGTAAACAATTTTTTTTATCCCTCAGGGACAATTTTTTTTTGGGATATAAGGTATCCTATATACTTCGTTGTAGCCCTAATGCGTGTAAAAAGTTTAACGATGATCGGTTGAGTAGTTAAGGCGTTAAAGCATAACGAACAAACTAACAAACTCGCATTCGCATTTATGATATTAGATAGGATTCCGTACTTCATTTATCCGTTTTTATAATGTTGTTTTTGATATAATTTTTTTGTGATATTTATAAATTTATTGTATTCACTTTCATGTGAATTTATGGAGCATTGTCCTAGACCAGAGATCTTCAAACGTTTTTGTCTTATAGACCACTTGTAATGATTTTCACTCTTGGGTAGATCCCCAAAGCGTAGTTAATATTTTTTTTTTTTTAATTTGTTAACTTCAAATGTGTTTTTGACAGTTGGCGTGGACCACCGTCGACCCATGGGGGTCGATGTCAATGTCCCCGACTATATACTCGTAATTCTGTGTATTGAATGCCATCGATCCCGTCTTTGTATAGTTTCGATCTCGCATCTTACTTTAGTGAAACGAATGTCTTCATTTTATTAATAGAGGTATTTTGTCGTCTAAGTAACTGAAACGATTGTGATAATAAAAGTGAGATTACGGGTCGTGCTCAGTGCCACTCGACCCCCGATGTACTTCTACACTCTTCTTCTGTTGGGCAGTAATTAATCCTGGCATAAATTATTTTAATTTTCATTTATTAAGCGAACAAATAATTATATATTTATTTTACAACGCGTTTACTGTTTATGTAGAATATATATATATATATATATATATATAGTATCATATGAATAATATTTTCTTTAAATAGTTAATTTAATTTAATACGAAACTTACGCCATAATGAAGATTTATATATCATCAATATCATTCTGTGACAGTCTACTGTTGGGCATGAGCTTCCTCCTTAAATGGGGGGGGAATTGCCTCAACCTCCACGCTCGGCAAACATCTTGGAGATCGCATTAGATTTTGACTGAAGAATAGGATAATGCTTGTGTCCATTACCCTGGTACATCTATTAGCTGGTTCTCAGTTCTCGCAGCATCCACCGGACGAAATACAGTGACTCTATTGCTATGCCGATATCACGCAACACATCACCAAATTATATTAATAATAATTATAATTTCATCATCACCATCATCACCAGTTCATATTGGTCCCCAATTCCGGAGCACGGACTTCTCCTAATCAGGTGGGGTGTTCGACTGCTGTCTACCACGCTGGCTTAGTGTGGGTTGATAGACTTCACATACCCATATGGGCGTGCGGGTTTCCTCACGAAGTTTTCTTATCTGTTGTGTAAATTTGTGTCTACAATCTAGCATGAATTTGAAACAACCCAATAGCACGGGACTAGGATCGAACCCACGACCTTTTAAATAACGAATCGTGTCTAGCACCACTAGACGACCATCAGTGTAATTTATAATATTAAAAAGAACAATAATAAACCTCAGATTAATTTAATTCAAATAACACTCGTGTAGTTTATAAAATGCAATAATTATCTTATAATGTCATTGTCTAATATCAACATGCACCTACATTTATTGTCGTAATATTAAAATGCTATCTAAAATTACATTTACTGTATTTTCTTAACAAACAGTCAAATAAAAGTAAACAGTTCACAAGACACTGCAAATAGATAATCGTCATGAAAATATTCGGTACGTCGCGCGATTTTTCTTCAACAGTCTTAAAACTTCTTATAGTAAACAAAAAAAACAATTTACCGACTTAGTCTCTGACGCACTTCGTCTCATCTCCGACATACAATTATTCCTTAAGAAATGTCTGAAACGATTACAAGTCAAGTCTTTTATGACGCAGTGAGACGCATTTTACGTCTTTCATGAAAAATCCGACCAACAAAATGGCAGGTTGCCATTTTATTCTCAATATTTATGCCGGCAAGAATGGGAAGCTACCCCGTTCATTGGGGGAAGAATTCAAGGGGTTGCGGGTCGGCTTGAGGCGGTGGAGTGGGCGGGATTTCGTGGTGCGGCCTCAGTAGACACGGGTTGTTGGTACTCTGTTGCGAATCGGTCTTCTTTTGCCCACCACCAGACGGAGTCAAGTGCAGTTGTGGCAACTGACCCTTTGGGCACACGGGTGGCTTTTCAGATTTAGGTTGCATGTTTTCTGTAACAAAATGGATTTGTATTTAAAAGTATAGACATGTAACGTTTTACGATTTTGTTTTTTTTAATTTCTTTTTAAGCAAACAGACAAATACGGAATCAATTTATAGGATAACTAGCTTATTGTGTAGAATATGATATTTTATTGATCTTATTGTCTGCAGCTCCATCCGCATGGACGTTCTGATTTATACACAATTATTTAAGGCGGACCAGGTTGTTGTTGCGGACAAAAATCATAATGGAATTACATACAATCACGCCTTTTTACCTAGTTTTCCACGGGGAATCGAACCACAGTCTCCCACGGCATTGGCGGGAATACTACCGAAGAATTGGGGCGGGGAACAACCACTTCTTTCTACTTGCTACGAAGGTTTAATGTAGCAAAATGGCTATCCATGGCCCATTTTTCGCCCCCGCTGTATACGAGACATGACGAGTGGTGAACCACGTCGACGCTATTTTATAAGGTTTTGAACCTTATAAAATAGCGTCGACGTGGTTCACCACGTCGACGCTATTTGTGGCTCATTGGTAGTGTATACAAATAGTTCTGTTTTAAGAGGTATTTCTTTCCGACTAGGTGTTAAAAGGTACTTTCTGACTTACTAGACAAACATTACGATAGCTCGGGGTAATATGCATGATATAAAAATATAATTTATAACTTATAGCACTCAGAAATAATGTAGCTTTGTATCAGTGAAATAACTTTTAGAATTGGATCATTAGTTCTGAAAATTACACCTATACACTCACGAACAAAAAAAAATTTATCTGTTTATAATATTAGTATAGATTTGAATAAAATAATGAAACAGTTTCCTCAAACAAAAGCGAAACAAGAGAAAAACTACAACAGAAAACAAAAGAAGAAGCAGAAAATCCGGATCATTTCCGAGTATAAACCTTTTCATATCCTGCTTTTCTATTTATTTACATTCGCACAGATTTGAAACAGCTGAAAACAAGCTGTTTATCCATATTAAAATATTCAGAGTAAATCCAGCACACATTTTAGCGGTAAACATAACTTATTTAAAAAAAAATATTTTAAATAAAAAAAATATTTGAAGATAACACAAAAGATCACATTAACACATTACATTTTTCTAAAAAAAAAAAAAAATTAAACTTACTATCGTTCAAATGAATTTTTTCCAATTTAGAGGCAATGAAATGTTCACCGTTTACAAACATGAATATTTTTGAGAAATAAAAGTATTTATATAGCCACTCAGCGCGCGCTGGCGGTTTGATACTGAATGTGATGGTCAGATTGGCCGCTTGGTTTTATATCGCCACTGAGTCACTTGGTAAGAGAAACTATCTGAGGCCACGTCAATCGCCGGCTGACGTTTGACTGTATGACGGCAGAGCATTTTCCTCGGGCCTGCTTGCGGTAGTAGTTAATACTAATAATTAAACATAGGTGCGTAAATAATGTTTTGGTTGTAATATACTAATGGAATTATAGGTATTGAACTGGTACAATGCAAAATGATGATGTATTAGCGTCAGAGGAATTATTTATTTAAAGTTTTAATTTTAATTTAAAACTATTAGAAAAAATTAGTGAGATTCGAATGACGAAACGAGTATACTGGGCAAATGTGAGTGGAAGTGTAAATGTAATGTATTGTTTCAATAAAGCCATATTTGTATCATCCTTAATCGACGACATTATATGAAAAGATGTATGAAGGTGGATGTGTCAGGATATATCGTAGTATGTGACGAAGGTAGTCTATGCCTACCCTGATGGGATACTGGCGTGATGTATGTGTGTATGTTTTACGCACATTACAGGTTCTATGAATTAAAATTTGCTTGTGACGCAATAAAATAGCGTTATCTATTTACGTATGAAAAGGTGATTATTTGATAAAGTATATTATAGAATAATTGTAAATACTGACAGAATATAATGTCCCATTGTTTCTGCGTGCTTACGAAGTGCGTATTCGACAAGAATTATATTCACACAATTAAAATATATTTTCATTATAATAATATTTTTATAAAACATATATGTATTCGTAGCTAATGAAGTTAAAACTAATAAATATTCTAGAAAATGCGTATCACTGTCGGTTGGAAATTTTCCCATAATATTGGCCGAATTCCACTTTGTTTCCACTGTGATGTCGTACATAGAGAACAATATCGATTTATATAACTTCTTCTTCCAGAGAAGGGATATAAATACTGTTATTACATCAAACAGATATCACTCAAAACAAAATCTGTCTGCGTTCCAGTTTTTTTCGAGTCTTTGGACAAAGTTATAGTACAATAAACTATGTATACACGAGTAGTTCATGGTTGCTGTGAATTAGTCTTTCTATGTTGTTTCAAGGCTTTGATCTGGGTCATACAAATTAAATATATTTTGCTTTTTAATACAACATGAAAATACAGGTAACAATGTATGTATGGTACACCATCGTCTATCTCATAACATTATGCTAAATATCCTGTTTTTACCCGACTGTGCCAGAAAGAGGGTTAAGTTTTTCAAACGGCTTGATAGATTTTAGCTTGAAAGATGTCGTTAGATTCGTCTTAACTATGAGAGTGTCAGTGGGTACATCAAAAATATAAAAAAAGTGCATTTTTCATGCAGTAGTGTTTTTTTTTTATTTTCTATAATTCCCCTAGTTAATAACTCACATGTGTATTTATAAATGTCTGATTCTGATCACCCGTGTCTTTATTATAACTTTATGTTATGCATTGTACAGTTGACCTTATATTTATGCCAATTCTGCCATTTGACTGTTGAGGATGCGTTCCTGACAGTTGGTAATTATACAGTAAATGTCATTTACAAGTGTCAAACAATTCAAAATAAAAACATATAAAAAGCCTTAGAACTACCTGTACTTGAGCTCTCGTACCTTAACGGTACGGAACCGGGAACGAACCTACGACCTCCCGATAACAAGCCATGTCTAGCACCAATAATTAATACTAACAAGGGCAAATATATCGCTCATCCAATAAAATAATGACGTAATTGCAAAAAAGTTAAAATTTTATTTTGTGTTTAATTTGGATAATTTGTTGTTTAATATGGATTTTTTTCGAGAATGCTCAAATTATTAATAATAATCTATAAATAAATTATGAAAAATCATGATAATTGATATGAATTTACAGAATGGGTATAATCCAATTATAAACTGAAACGCTTCTTCTGATAAATTGCAAAAATGTAATTACGTCATTGTTCTATTGGATGAGCGATATGTAGGATGTGAATCATTAGTGTCAATTCTGATGTAACACAATTTAAACTAAATTTAGGTTCTCACCATCTTTTTCTAATGCCAAACTGTAAAACGAGATAGCTAACATTTTTAGCGAGTACCAATCTATATTTCTGTCAAAAGGTACAAAAAATGTTGCGTTTTTGCGTATCATGTTATGAGGTTACGCCTAAATTTGTACGTAAAACTTAATTTTGACGTGTCCGAACAAAACTGTTGTTATTTCGTTTTGGCGTTTGGCATTAGAAAAAGAGAGCCTAAATTTAGTTGTGTTATAGCAGAATTTACACCCTTATCATTATCAAACAATTATTGTGAGAAACGCTGCGCGTATCAATTAGTATATTTAACTAGCTTTTGCTCGCGGCTTCGCCCGTGTGACTGTCGGTTTTTCACTACTTGTGAAATCCCGACATAACCATAGATTTATATAAAAAGCTTTATAGCCACTTTTACTTGACCTCTTGTACCTTAACGGTGTCTATTAAAACAGGGATCTAGCTGTATCTTCAATTCTACTAGACCGATTTCCGATTAAAACATGCCGATTAGTATCTTTAAGACTAACAGTTTGACTAAAATCTACCGGCTGGTTTTTGCGTGAAATCCGTACAAACAAACAAATAAACAAACATCGACGAATTTAGTTTCAGAAGCATTTAATTAGTCGAACTGA
>WUAW01006964.1:0-17268 GCA_017165845.1 Thaumetopoea pityocampa | reverse complement strand
GGAATCCTAATTTGGGACTAGATCAATGTGTGTGAAAAAGTGTCCAGAATATTATTATTATTATTATATCATATCTATTTACGAGTATATTTTGTTATTAAAATAACTACGTCTCTCAGTTTAGTTACGGAATTTACGCTCCATAAATCAACATTTGGTAAATACCTAAAACTCTCATTTTTTTCATTAAATTAGGAATTATATGTATTTAATGCAGGGCCATTTAATAGGCCACAATTGACGCGTCGTCAAAATGACCTTACAACGACGACGGTCACACAATAATATGAATATTTTCAAAATTACAACAGCAAAATAATTTTTTTTCGTCTACTAAATATATTTAATAATAATTGTTTAATAATAAAAAGCCCATAATTTTATGATTTACTTTGACTAATAAACCTTTCTAAACATATAGACTGAGAGATATCAAATGGTTAACAAGTATTAACATTGTTTTACCCTGGTAGTGGGACTTTCCGTCGAAAGTCCTTCTGTCCTTCCACTACCAAAATTCTTTTATATCACCGTTCACCATCCCCTAAGTTTATGACATTTTCATAATGAACACTGGCACAATTGTACCAATTTGGTCAAACGCCATAAACCAAGAAAGAAGAAGAAGAACATTGTTTTAAATAATTATAATAATTTATAGATAAGGCAATGAAGTTCAACCCTCGAAAAAAGTACAGCGGCTCATTCCAGTCCATTAGATAATTAAACGAGTCACGACTTTTCGTGATTGCATAAATTATACCGCCATTAAACTTCACCAAAACTGTATCGTGAAAACTTTGGCACTAAAACGAAATGAAAAAACTCATCTATATAGTTTAGGGTTATGATAAGAGATATTTTTTATTTACGAACAACCCAATCGCCATGTTTGCCGCTTTACTTTCGACACATACTCGTATTGTCTATGGATTTATGATTTGTGAATATAAACGAGCGTTGAAGCGTGCAATGTGAATATGGGGGGCTTGCGAAATTTTACAGTTTTTCAATGTAAATTTGACAGTGAATTTGTATACGAGTGCAGTACAGACGATCTAAATATTTTCACGACATCACGCGATACAGGACAGCAACCTTTGTCATTGTGTAAATACTTAAACATTGAAATAACAGTATTTTATTTATTGTTGTTTTAGATACGCTTCGGTATGCACACAGAACAATGAAAATATAGGGTATACATGATAATATTGTAGGTGTTTCTAGAAATATTAAAAAAAAAGTTTTTTTTAAGATCTAATTGCGATGTGGTGTGGGAATTTAAATTTCGAAGAGAGATTTATTTGAAGAGTTTTTCTTCAAATAAAACCTATAAATTATATTTTATTGCATTACATAATAGTTCTGACGTTCTATTTTGTATTAGGGGCAAATGAGTATACTGTACCCCACGTTAGTACCCCTCTGTACTCATGTACCCCACGTCAGTTTACTTGGTGTACGCGTTTACACGTTACGTGATTACGCATCAGTCATCTGAATATGCCTTAGTCATATCTATAGTAAAAAGAAAATGTCAGTCGTGGCTTCGTCTTCTAAGTGCCCCCCCTCCCAAAAATATTTGAAAGAGCGAGACAGTGTTTGGCATCGGAAGGCATCTACAGTGGATGAAGGCTATTGCAATAAAACAACCACACGGTTGTTATCTGAGAGAACGGATACGAATAAGCCCCCTAGCCAAGTTGACATTCGACAATCGTTATCGCTAATAAAAAGGAAAAATGTATTGGAATGACACTTCTAATCTCCAAGTCACACGTGACTTATTGAGTAGAAATGTCATTCCAATACATTTTTCCTTTCTATTAGCGATAACGATTGTCGAATGTCAACTTGGCTAGGGGGGTAGTTTACGATGATGCAAAATATGCGGAGACTGGATTGAAAACTGAACCATATTGGAGATAACCAGCCTTTATTATTATAAGAAACTGTGCAATTTGGCACCAACGAAATAACCGTCACTGTACTTCTTCCCGTGGGTGCTGTGAGAACCAGCTAAGGGATGTACCAGGATAATAGGCAGCGGCGTTATCTTTTTCCATTCAACAAACAATTACTGCGATCTTCAGTACGCCTGCCAAGCCTGAAGATACGACAAATCCCTCCTTTTTGGGAGGAGACCCATGTCCAACAGTGGACTTGGATGGGCTGATGATGATGAATGATGAAGAAACTACATACTATTTAGATTTTTTCTTCAATCTATTTTTAATGTAGTATTTTTGCGTTAATCCTTACACAAAACATACTAAAACATTATGGTATGTAATAGCTACTGCAGTATTGCTTAATTTACTTATGAAAGGCTACCTTTAAAGTGTTAAGTACCTTATTCTTAATTAGAATGAATGTTCAATTTTTCTAGCACTCAAATACCCATTGCATTTTCAACTTTATTTCAATACAAAATGAATATCTTTTGGCAAATTTTATATTTCTGAAAAGAGCAGAATATTTTTTGACCCGGTAATAGCTCGTTGACCCAGTAGCCGAGTTCGTGACTAGCTGCATTTATCGGGCGTTGCTCGTTTCGGTTCAACTACAATAAAACTGCTAACTACTTTTCAATACCACGCGGGGACATGACACGCGGATATTTGTCATTGCGTATTGTCCTATGTTCAAATCGCTCAACATCCTCAAAATTTTTCATGATACTTCCTGTAATTTAGAAACAAATTATTATTGCTTCAGATGTTTATTGATGTATGGACATTAAGTACATTGGTGGTCAAGACCACTTAATACTTAATGTCGTACTTAGTACCCCTTGGGGTACTAAGCACGACCTGCGATAGAAAAGAACGCGGGTTCGGTCCCGGTTCCATACCACAGTTTTATTTCAAACTTACACACGGTCTCTATTGTAGACACCAATGTACAATGCGTTTCAAATGAGAATAGGATCGACTTTGCGCCATCTTGTGACGTCTTATCTGTCAATTCAAACTAATGATGACTTTAAATAATTAAATATTATATTTGGCTAATTTACTATTATTTAATGTTTTTATTTAAATTTGTTGTAAAACTTTGTAAACAAAGTATTCTTTGCAAACCGTATTTTTCAAGTGACATTTGACAGATAGAGGTCATTGACGTTCCTATTCTTATTTGAATCGCATTGTATTCAACCGAGGAGAAAAACTTCGTGAGGAATCCTGCATGCCCACAGGGGTGTGTGAGGTCTACCAACCCGCACTAGGCCAGCGTGGTAGACTGCGGCCTAATCCCCCTCCTGATCAGGGGAGGTCCGTGCCCCTGTAGTGTGGACGAATATAGACTGGGGATAATTATGATGATGTGGACATTTCGGAGTTGTAAATTAATGTATTACATTAATATGTTCCTGTCGTGACGCCACGTCGGCACAGTGATAGCGTCACTCTTGTGATCTCTTCTCGTGGGTGCTGTGAGAACCAGCTGAGGGGTGTACCAGGATGATGGGCAGCAGCGTAATCCTGTTACTCGATCAATGTTTACTGCGGTCTCCAAGACATCTGCCAAATGTGGAGATCATGACAAATTTCTCCTTTCTAAGGAGGCCTGTGTTCAGCGGTGGGCATTTAGGTGCTGATGATGATGATGATATTGATGTCATTGTTACCGCATTTCTTTTTATCTATTGCTTTTTACTCGTATGAGAAGTAGCACAAGATTTTACTTAGCGCAGACTACGCAATGGGCTCCCAGCATCCGCGAGGTGTGGAATGACGCTATTAGTGTGCTGCCATCACACAATAACATAACAATTAGCAACAAAACTATTAACAAAAAACTAACAATAATTTAAAATGTTATTTGAAAACTTCAATTTTATGTATGAAAAGCCGACAACACCTAAAACACTTATGTAATACCAATTTAGTTATATGTAGTTTGTAGACATTGTTCGCCATAGTAGTAGTTTGTGGCGCCATAAGTGACGGTGGGAGAGTACACACAGACATGACCTCGCTGCCGCGAGGTCCAATGAATTCAAACATCGAATCCAATGTGTAGCCGTACATTAGATTCAAGCTTGACTTCAATATGAAATGGCTAATATTGAACCCAACTACTGTACCACACATTTGATTCAATACAAACTTTGTAGACAAACACTGGAAAGCGCATAGGACCAGTCCCAGTTGCGGTTGTAGAGCGAAAGACTTGGACGATAACTTATTTGCACTAGCGGCTTACGAATATAGTTATTATTTGTAACGTACAAGAAAACTACGAAAGAAAAGGAGCTGCGGCTCGCGAGAAATGATAGACCAAAGTATGGCGCGCGCGGCATTTTGTCCAAGATGCCCCCGCGTACTGCCCTTTCATTCTCCTTGACTTTGAACTTGTTTCAAAAACCGAGTTGGTGCCCGTCGCAATTGGACATTGGACGGTAATTGGACGCAATTCAATCACGCAATTCATTTGAAATCACATTGTGTCCAAAGATTGATTCACGTATTGGTGTATTGGCCCTAATACGTTAAATTGGTACAAATATGATCAATATGTGGCTGTGGCTTGGGCTATACATAACTGTTATGTTTTCACAAGAGTATCGAGTTCGTTATGATGGCACCCGAACGGAGCGTGGTGACAGCGCCGTTGTCTCCGCCCCACACCCGTCAGCTTTCGTGTTCTCTCTCATCATATTACGAGTATCGGTGGAATTTGTGAATTTGGTTTTGGATAGATTTTTATGACTTTTATTTTTCGTCTCTTCACCAAGAGCTTATTTAAGTTATTATACGATAGGTACTCTTATACATAAATATATCGTATAAAATACAAATACATTGCTTGCAGATTCATATGAAATGAAGATATTTGTTTAATTATTAGGTATAGTTAACTTTTATTCAAAAGTATAAATTGAAGAAGAAAATTTAATAAGGAATACACCTTAGAAAATGAATTAAAAATATAGTCAATAAAAATCATAATAAAATACCAGCGCTTTAGTTGATAAAGTTTTTTATTTGTTTTATAAGGCATCATCGGAGAGTCGTCCCCCCAGTGCAGGTTCGGTTGGACCCGATTCTCAAATTTCGTACCAGACGCCACAGAACCGACCGCTCAGTAGAGCGGACTCGCGTTCCGGGTTCCCGTCGCAACCTCCAAGGCCTGCAGCGCCTCAGGCCCCACCGAGACCTCAGTTTCAACCAGGAGGAGCTGTTACCAATCCGCAACAGTTCGTATCGCGGCCAGGAACTCCACAACCAAGAGCTCCTATACCACCTGGCCAAGCGAGTGTTCAGCAAACTCGAGCAGTACCCCCATTGCGGCCTTTTGGTCCGCAATCTATTGTACCTCAACAAGGTCCAAGGCCAACTCAACCTCCAACATTAACTCAACCATCCCAAAGAGCTCCTCCACCGAACAGTTTACAGTTCGCTCCAAGGCAGCCACTGAACAGCGGTGTTGTGACACCTGACGCAGCAAAGTCGCAACCACTCCAGCAATCAAACGGTTTATCTAAAGACGGATCTGGGCAACTTTTAAGGCAACCATCTCAAGGCTCTTTAAAGGGTCTTGATATATCCAATATTAATCAGAATAAACCAGTCAACCTGGAGAACCAAAGCGTCGTAAGTAACATTCAAAATGTTAATAAAAACGAAAACGGAATCGAAGCTCCTGGGATGCTTAAGGGTAGAAGCTTTAGTATCGCCGCTGCTCCGGGAGCACCAAGCCCTCTTAGAGTGGAAGATGATCGCCGCAAATCAGTTAGTGCCATGGGTGGCAGAACCGATGATTTTTCTAGTCGCACCCCTGGTCTAGGGTTTATACAGGAAGGAACAGTAGACAGCAAGGAGAATATTCGTGAATCTAAAGAAAGTGTCAGATCAGAAGCATCCAATGATGGGGGACGTGAAATGCTTGATCGACCGGAATCCAGAATATCGGGATCTAAAATGACAGACTCAATAATCGGTGCTCTACCAACTCCAACTCCAAAAAAGAAGTTAGATGATAATGACGATGTCGTTCCGCGAAATATCGTAAAAGATGCAAATGGAAGTGCTAAGCCTAAAGAAGAATTATCTGACCGTTCTCCATCACTGACGCGTAGCGATGACTCACCAGAACCCAAAACAAAAATATCACCAAGTCCTACTTTATCAAATCAATCTCAATCTCAAACGGTGACTCCAGAGCCACAACGCCCAAAGACGCCTAAAATCGAAACAAAACCAGAACCAAAAATGGACATGATAGAAGTTAAAACAGCGACTACATCTAATAAAACTCCTTCAAAATCTCCTTTACCAGACACAAAATCACCCATACAAGCTTACAAAAAACCAAATGAATTAAATACAAATATAGTTTCAGCAGATACGAAGAAATCAACACAACGGAAAACTGCTTCAGCACCAAAAGCTAGATCAAAAGGTAATTTATAGGGCCTTCTTATAAAGATAATATAATATTACCGTATTGGATTTAGGATGAGCCAAATTTCAACATAGTATATAAAAAATTGTCAAATGTGTGCGTATATGTGTTTCATTAATTAAGTTCGTTTAATTCTATAGATGGAGACAATGACAGCGGTGTCGACGAATCTACACAAGGAAATGTAAGTGTTAATTTTTATTGAAAATTTTAAGAAAGAGGGGACTACATGAAAAGGTGGATCGTAACTTCGAATATGTAAATTCAAAACCGCCTGCTTATGTAAGGCATCAATGCCTGCAATTTAGGGTCGCTCATTGTGGCGAAAATTAAAAGATATGAGGTCACCCAGACAGTAATGGAATAATTTTGCTCGGAATATTCCTGCAAAATAAAATCTGCAGTGGGTAATTCACAAGAATGCTAGAGGTACCGATGTAGCTCAAAGGGTCACAAAGCTGAAGTGGCAGTGGGCGGGGCACATATCTTGCAGAACTGATGTTCGTCGGGGTCCTAAAACTGGAGTAGCAGTTTTGAACTNTCGGAATATTCCTGCAAAATAAAATCTGCAGTGGGTAATTCACAAGAATGCTAGAGGTACCGATGTAGCTCTAAGGGTCACAAAGCTGAAGTGGCAGTGGGCGGGGCACATATCTTGCAGAACTGATGTTCGTCGGGGTCCTAAAACTGGAGTAGCAGTTTTGAACCGGAAAGCGTAGTGTGGGTCGACCTCCGACTAGGTAGACCGATCACGTAATCAAGTACGCGGGCAATCGGCGTGAATCAGTTAAAGTGAAAATCAAGCACAATAGTGATTTGGTCGTACTAGACACGACTCGCGATCAGAAAGTCGTGGGTTCTCCATTGTACTGAACCGAGTAGGAAAACTGCGTGATGGGATCCGCATACCCATAAAGGTGTTTGAAGTCTACCAACTCGCACTAGGCCAACGTGGTAGATTACGGCTTAATACTTCTCATGATTAGGGAGGTCCGTGGTTTTGTAGTGGGAACGAATATGGGCTGGAGATGGTGATGTTCAAAAAAGAATATATCTAGGCTGATATAATGATAATGATGATAATAACGATATAAAATGTAGACAGTCCGTTTGGATCGGTCTTATTTTTCCATTAAATCAAGATGTTTTAATATAGTAACGTAGAAGTTAAGAAATTAAGGATAAAAATATATTTTTAAAAAGCAGTACAGCCACTGAATACTTTTTGCAATGTAAACATTAATCTTTTTATAATAATTTGTAATGTTTGATTAAGGGACTTTATCTAAGAAATGTTTTTTTTTCTGTCCAGGATGTAAATGGGTCCCCTAGTTCGCCTAACAAGAAGATTCCTAGCAAACTGCCTACAAAGGAAAAATCGAACAACAGTCTTAAAACTAGCCTTTCACGATCATCAAGCAAGAGCGCTGCCGCTAAAACGCCTGAAAATCCTTTGCCAGCAGAGAAGAAAAGTTAGTAAACATCCAATATAAAAGCGTGAAATATTAAATATTTAATAGGCAGATTTTTTTTACATCCTATTTTTATTTGGCTTTTGAATCTTATAGAGGTTCGTTTTGCTAATGAATGAAGTTCATTAAACGATGACTATGAAAAATTGTACCTTCCTGTCAATAAATTGCAATATAGAAGAATAAATAGTTGCATACGATTTTTAGATTGTAATTTGGAAGTTCTTTAGTTAGAACATTTACTACAGTACTAATAGCACAGTTCTATGAACAGGTATTTAAATTTGATATTTACATACATACAGTCACGCCTTTTTCCCGTTGGGGTAGGCAGAGATTACATCTTTCCACTTGCTACGAATATAACATACATCTTTCGATTCTTCTAACATTTATCAACGCTTTCATACAAGCTCGTTGGTTGCGGGTACTCCTAACCTGGCCTTTCTTCAACACGATTTCGATTTGGTCGAGATATGTTTATCTGGGTCGAACTCTGCCGATTTTCCCATTCAGACTCGTCTTATAAATCTGCTTCGTCAATCTTATTTCATCCATCCTCTCTGTGTGTCCGAACCATCTAAGCATTCCTTTCTCTATCTTTGTCACTACATCTTCTTTCATACCACAGATTTCCCTTATCTCACTATTTCTCTATTTATCCATCAGATTCACTTCAGCTGTACATCTCAAATTTCTTATCTCGACTGCTTTTATCTTGCTTTCATGTTTCTTTTGCCAAACACAACATTCACTACCATACATAAGTGTGTACTAGCACTCCTCTATAAACAACCAGACGTGCCTTTATTGATACTTCTCGACTGCTCATGAAGCTGTGCAGAGCTCCATTCACTTGATTTTCTGCTAACACTCTTCGCTTAATTTCACAGTCATATTTTCCGTCTCTTGTAAACTTTGAAACCGGGTATATAAACTTTTTCATTTGTTAAATCTATATTTAATTAAAATAATTATTATAGAAATTATATTAATACTCCTACGCTTTACAGAAGTGCCCATGAATAAAATCCAAGTTGGCAGCGCTCCTTCACCTAACATCAAAGCGGTGAAATCTAAGATTGGCTCTTTGGAAAATTCCACTTACAAACCGGGCGGTGGAAAAGTTAAAATTGAAAACAGAAAATTAGAGTTTGGCAACGTCACACCTAAAATTGCAGCCAAAAATGATGCTTATACTCCAAGCGGTGGAAGTAAAAAGGTAAAAGTTGATACAGTAGATTATTGTATGCCTATTTAGCATAAATGTATTTTATATTAGAAACCAAAAGCATCATTAGACCATCAGAATCCACTGTTCGTATGTTAAATAGTAGCTTTGAAACAGACTTGATGCCCATTTACTATAGATTATCCCTTAGATGGTTTTTATGGCAAGGAAATATAAAATTGCCTCAATATAAGTAAAACATAACAGCAAGTAAGAAATATGTTACACACTTTCAGATTGTTTCCACAAAATTGGAATGGAATGTGAAGTCAAAGATAGGATCTCTACAAAATACTTCCTATAAACCTGGAGGTGGGGACAAGAAGATCGAAACAGTAAAATTAGATTTCAAAGAAAAAGCGAAACCAAAAGTTGCTTCAACAGTTAACATCACTCATAAACCAGGAGGAGGGGTTATTAAGGTAACTTAATAATACACATGTTTCATGGATACCTTGAAGGCAATAATGTATGCAAAGGTTGCATTACAATAATTTAGGAATTAATGTGAGTATCAAGTTAAAGAAGTAAATCTGGTTAGATTAGATCAGCAGCACAGCAGGTGTAATACATACCTATATATTGAAGTAGAGCTTTAATATTTGATAAAGCACTAGACGTCAAAACACAAGCTGTTATCATAATGCAAAGATTCACTATAATTTTTTTGTAAGAGGCACTCAATGTAACAGATTAAAATTGTTAATTTATCATTATTTTGAGAACTATATCGAAATAATGTTATTCTTCTTTAGTCTACAGTCACAAAGAAAGGGACAAGAACTGTGAGTAAAATTTTCAATGTATAAAATGCGTGATCACAATCACTTTCTTGCACAGTTTCTCTTTTATAACTTAAGATTACTTTAACCTATGTAAACATCTATTTAATCACGAGAAGCATACGGCTTTTGTTACAGCGACTCCAAAAAAGGTTTAAAGTAATGTTATTGTTTTTAGTTTGTTAAATGGGCGTTGCCACGATGGAGAGCGTCACACAAACATTTTTCCTTCCACTCCCTGTGGAGTAAGGTTTGTTGTTGGTACTTTTCGTATAGTACCAAACGTGAAATTGGTTGATAAAATCTGTTTCCTGAGTTGTTTTAGGATGTGTTGCGGCTGTTTCTACACGCTAGGTGTTTTGCTTTAAAAGTGAAGTAATGTAATATTTTTACACTTACATCTTAACAACGAATGTAAAATATAAAATAATCTATAAATCTTATAAATACATGGGAATGGTCGTAGATTTAATGTTGTTACACATATGTTTGTAATATTATTACACTAGGAATGCCTAAACCTAATACTGAAAATAATAATAAATAATTTTATAAATAAGTTACATAACTTAGTGAGCATATGATTGCTGCTGTACTCACAACCTACGCGGATATCGACAAGCATGCTATAGGAATCAATAATGATTATAATAACGCATAACGATACAATCACATACATACACACAAACGCAAATAGTATGTGTATAGTTCGAATGTTCGTTTAAAAATATTTAAATTGCACCTACAATATTTTTATAATTTGAAATTATATATCTATAACTCTCATTATAGGTTCCCAGGGGTTAAAGTTTAAAATTTGTGTTAATTTACCTGAGATAGGTTTTTATCTTGCACATTATCTATCTATTCTTTAAATTCAAAAATAATGAGAAGACTAATAAATAAATATCGGTTACACTAAGAATTCCAACCCTGCGGAACCTTCACATTAGATATATTTATTTGTATGTTTTTATTATTTGTACACTAAATATATTATTTGCACACTAAATCTTTCAAACAGATCGAAAATCAAAAATTGGAATTCAAGGCACAAAGTAAAGTGGGCTCCATGGATAACGTAAAACACAAACCAGGAGGCGGTGATATCAAAATATTTGACGACAAAGACTACATCAAACAGACGAGCGGACAGTCCCCGGTGCCAGATAGTCTTGGCCACTCACGGCAGGAGGTGAGGCCCTTTTCCCACTTGGGCCATTTTGTTTATCTACATATATCGTTTTCGCTTATTCCTTATTTATTTCTGGTGAAGGTGTTTTGCTTTCTCATTAATTCTTTAACAGTCGTCATTTTTGTTTCAGCCAGAGTATTTGTACACATTTTACTGATTAGGTAACTTGATAAAATTCCATAAGGTGTTTCTCGGATGGTTTGTTCGGCTAACATGCTCGAATGCGAGTGATTATTTCTGTTTGGTTTTCTTTTGTTGCCTAACCATTTGTGTTATTTTTTGTCATTTGAATATTTTGTATTGATTATTGAATTAAAGTAATTATCTTTTGTCATAGAGTCCAGTGCCTTCGGCAGCGCAACCTCCAAAATCCGACGAGAATTTGAACCAGCAAGAGTGCTAAGAACACTTGATTATTCTCAACAAACGTCACTGAATAATCATAAGTCCAAACATACTGTACAACATTTTGATTATGTTAATTTTATTTAATAACTGTACCAAGTTTGGGTGATTAGGAGAATATATTGTTTTATCAAATTTAGAAACAATTTTGTCATAATCGGTGTCAATAATTTACTGGGCCTTTTGGGCAATATGTAGAAGGCGTTAACGCTTTACACTTAAGTGTATAATTTTTGATTTAACTATTGATTGAAATGTTGTTATAATAAAATTTATGTTATATTTTTAGTATTATAGTGGTTCAAGATCCATTTTAAGAAGTGATTTTTTTATAATGTTAACCCGAGTGATGTTAGTATCATGAGTGCCAACACATAAATAGTTCTTTAGAATTCACTAGCTTGTTTGGTCATTATAGCTTTCATCTCATCGGCACAATCATTTTAGCAAGCATGAATACTGTAATTCGTAAAACCAATTTTAATGCTTGTATTTCACGTTCATTATAGTATAAACTACTTAGACCTCTCGATTTTTATTTCATTAGAACTAAATTACGATTGACTATATATTATGTATTATCACATTCGATTGTCAATGTAGTGATATATCTACATGTATATTTATTTTTACCGTTTGTCTGTATGTACCATACACTTAGCCTTTGTGATCAATCGAAACTATAATATTTTTTGTTACTCTAAGAGCTTATTGTAGATGTTAATACATTAGAAGATTCCCATTGTATGTAATGTTTGAGACTGTTCGGAAAATTCTGGACACAGCGTTCGTGATAAAGTACATTAGAAGCACAGCATTAATATTCTTGCTACATTACTAATTATAATGAGCGTTTTGTTAATTCAAATACCGATTTACAAGTTGCTGTGACCGGTGATTGAACTTTTTTAAATTTATGAATGTTTTATATTTTAATATAACTATGAATATTATTAATTAGATTTAGATAGTGTGTATTGAATTGAAATTTTTAAGCTTTGTATTCACAAAAAATACTCGCATCGCAATATTTAGTTAAACTTGCAATTTAATCATTTCCTTATATAAACTCCTTTTCATGATAGTTGAAATCCTATACATTATAGAATGAACGCTGATAAAGGTCAAGCATCTCGATCTAGATGAGGATATTGTACATAAATAGCGATGTACAAAAAATATAATTACATTACCCTACTACAGAAACTATCCTATTAAAGGGAGTATTGCCATAATCTTTATGCTTGGTCTGGGTTACATTTTACGGCAAGACATCTTAATCGTCCTAAACTATTTCTTAGGTGCTTCTCGCAGGATTCAACCGAAGAAATAGAGTGATATTAAAACAGTTAGTAAGAGCATTAATTTATGCAAATAGGTTTCCTGTAGCTATATTCAATTTCATGTAGTCTCATATTCTTATCAGTCAAGAAGAATAAATCAAAAGAAGGTTTAGTATCATCTCTCATGGTATGGAGTGTGTATTATTAAGTTTAAAAAGCACCGCGGAGCTGGCCCGAGCATATTCCGACATGTACGCACTCTAGACAAATGATTCATCATCTCACATCATCATCACCATTTATTATTCCACTGCAAAGTGCATCTTTTTCTCAGACGAATGATAACGAATGACGAAAATTTTGCAATTAAATAGTGATTTATTAATTATTTAATATTTTTTAATAATATAAGCTGTTCAAAAGCAGACAGATTTAGATTTTGTTAGAATTTACGCAATACCAAAGTTGCAGAACTTTTTCTGATCAAAATTTCCTTTAAGTGAAAATATATTAAAGACGGCGAAAATAAGTTGCACACCGCCACTTACTACACACCATGCCGTCAGGGTAACCCCCAAACACGAGTGCCGCTGTAAATTTCCCTTCGTTGACGGGACGGGTCGGCCCTACCTAATACACAATTCCAGTGTTAATTAAACTTTCTATATTTTTATTTTAACTCTTCACGCAAACATTTTATATAAAAATATTTAAATAAGTGAATTTTAACCAAACTAATAGATACTTATAAGCAGAAATTAGAATACAGACGCAAAAAATTATTGTATACCTATCCATTCGGAAATTGTTTAATACAGTTTAACATTTACTGCCCAGTTTTATTTATTAGTATATTATTCACAGAAACACGAAAATATTATTAGTTTGTTGAAAACCGCTATCATTTCATATTTGCACGTATGTAGTCCACGGCGAACTCTAAGACGGATTATCTGGTAAGTGGCTACGTCTTCATATTTTAAAATTAAGACTGTAGATACAAATTTTCTTCTTCAACCTAGTAACTAACTACCATAAGTCAAGATTTGATATAGAAGGAAACTTGGTTGTTTAAGAATCTCAAATATAATACTAACGTCATAAGAAATAGACGCAACTAACTTTTTTTCAGTAAATGAATTATATGTATACATATTTAGAATCAGTATGAAAAGGCACATTGGCCAATATTTTTTTTTATTTGCCTTAAAGAATTGTCAGATGCGTCCTTTTGTCTTATGTCGGCAGAATAATAGTGTCACTTCATCTCATACTGCTTGTCACGAGAACCGGTCTAAGGGTACATCAGTGGCTTAAGGAAAAATCTAGCAGTCTTACCCGAGATTTTCAAGAGGCCTGCACGATTCTATCTAGTAGTGAACTTTACAAATTAACCAATAGACTCAATTTTTTTTATATTTAACAATAGCTAGATTTTGAAAGAAATTTTATAGTTTCATAGTTAGACTTGGCTATGTTACGTGAGGAGTAGCCGTGAGGTACGAAGTGATGTTTGATCGTGTTTATTATTATCGAGTCGACCAGACAGTGAGTTCTCCAAGGAGTAGGTTCAGTTCACGATTATTTCTATTTAGATCACAACGCGTCTTACTTCGTGAGGGTATTCCTGTGGATTGAATAAACTATACAATTTTATATATTTTTTAAATTGATTTGTTCATAAAACTATTTTTTATCCAGGATCAATATTACATGTCGGTCCATGAGTGGACGGATGCGGAGCGTCCGAAGTCCCGGTGCCTGTCTGCTCGAATGCCGCGTACTCCTCGCGCGCTGTCACCCCTTCGCAGGAAGTACCCTGCGGTCGATAAGGATTTAGTGGAGAGGAACAACGAGATGAACCGACGCATGTCGACGCGACCGGCGAGCGCGCGCGATCCGCCCCGCGCCGCATACTCCAGAAGAACATCTTTAATTCAGCGTCCTGCTTTCTCCATTTACTGAATCACTAGGATCACGTAGAAAAGTAGTCTTCTGTAGGTAAAGCTTAGGCTGTTTGGTGTTGTCTTAGGGTTTCATATCTCACAAAGAAAAAACTACTGAAGTCATTTTAGATCACCTTGTTATATATTATAGTCGTGTGTTTAAATTTAGTCGATTATATACGTTCGGATTTTGAGCAATAGAGTTAGGTAGTAATTTGGTAAGAAAATAAACAAGTGCATATAGCACATTGACCGCATGGTATTAACCGCATCTAGTAAATAAATGTTGAGACGCACATAGTATAATAACAATATATTCAGTGTCATTTGCTATTTTTCTGGATCCAAAATTACTGTTTTGAATACTATATTCTTTTGGATTCAAAGTTACTAAAAATGGCTGTTACTGCGTTTTCTTAAACGTTCTCGAATACAAAATTATTGCAAATTTGTATATTACCCTTTTGGATCCAGATAATTTAAAAAATTTTTAAAAACAAAAAAAAAACTGAAGAGTCCTAGAAAAAAAGTTTTTACTTCTAATGTTAAAATTTTGAAATTCGAAATAGCACAAGATATTTTACTACAATCCTGTATAAGTGATAATCATAAGTAATCAGCGGGGCCGTCTTAAGCATATTCGGCGCCGGGTGCCAGTCAGCTCCGCTCGCGTGGTCTCAATTTAGTAGGTACCTATCGAAATTTATGGCGGTCGACTCGCGCCCCCTAGGACTCAGCGCCCGGGTGCGCCGCACCCCTTGAACCCCCGGGTAAAGACGCCCTGGTAATCATAAACAAATTATATGTTTAATAGTGTTGTTATTTCCATGTATAGGGAGACAAGTAGTTCACTTTAACACAGGTAGGTGTTCCGTATATGTAGGCAAAATTATGATAATTATCACACTGATAACTGACTTAACTACCATCGCTACATCCCTAAATTTTTAGGGGAATATTCACGCCCTTCATCCGGGCATCTTAAGAGAATTCATATTCTATTCACAAAAGATCTTATGCTGCATACACACTGGACCAACGAACATGTCGGTCTTCATTGCTCTTGTGTGGATGTTTGTTCGCTTTGTGAATACACAGTCTGAATGAACGTTAACGAGTGAGATTCGCAGTTGGCTACCGTTGGCTAACTCACGTTCGTTGGTCTGTGATTACACAACGTAAACCTATGCAATCCGGTTAAACCTTTTTTAAGAGTTTGTAAGTAGCATTAAATGAGTGAGATATATGTGAGGATAGCGCATAGTTATTACACTGGCATTATTACCCGGTCACAGATGTTTACTGAACTTTCAAGTTCCCGGAGTACATCTATAGTATCCATGACTATCGCACAACCAATATCACGACCACATCCTCGAAAAGGTGGTCAGAGATAACGTTTTCTATAGGTCCACCTATGTATTTAGATGTTCGGCACAAATTATAATGAAATACGTACATTCACGTTTGAAACTGTTGTTTCCTATATATTTTAGTTTATGATATTAAATAAATAATTCACACCAATTGAACTTTTTATTTCTTTAGCTTTAGTTAAATATAACAGACTTCGACGACTGATCTCCTACCATTAGACATATTCTATTACTCTGGATTATTGCATATTGGTTACACATTCCTACCAACACGCAAGTTTGACCACAAATGTTTCATTTCTCAGCAAAGATCGTGAAGTCAACAATGTAGATTAGAGGTTACCAGACTTTTCTCATAGACCACTTTCAAAATTTAGCTGGTTCCGGTGGAGCCCCTGTAGCTATATTTCTACCATATTCCCAAAAGTCGACAAAAAATGTGAAGATTAGATCTAACTATGGAAATTTACGTACGGGGGTCTACCCCGTCGAATCTCCCGTGGACCCCTGGGGGTCCACCTGGACCACTTTGGGAACTAAGGATGATACATGTAGATGATACATTAGTATTGAAGTTGGATTCAAATATGTGACTTCGGGTCGATCACTGGCAAAGCTCACAGTTGGGTATAAGTACCTACTACCATTATCCGAAGCATACAATATCACACTTGGAAAGCCTCATGGAGAACGCTGTCGATTTTCCTTGATCGCAGCTTATTGCTACTTACTGCACACCTCTGAGCTATTACGGTGCCCATCGAAATAACAAAGTATATGATTGACAATGAAGTCAGTCACTGATGTTTTTGTTTACTACTAGAGATTCATGTCGATGACACAGGGCTGGGTGGAACTGGGTGGTTTTATTTTTAAAGTCATGTATGTAGATAGCCAATGAGCATACAGCTCACGTAAGGGTAACTGGTCACTGCACCTGTAGACATCTACAGAAGATATGTTAATATTCCTAGTGTTCCGACTTCAAGGCGCTACCTCGAGTAAGCTTGAACTGTCGTTTTCTCTCATGGCCGGCTTTGTATATTGGCCGTAATTGCCATATGAGTTACGGCGGTGAATTCGCATAGATAGTTCCTAGTGTACTAGGTACAGAAACATACATACACATATATATATATATATATATATATATATATATATATA
>WUAW01006961.1:5031-19255 GCA_017165845.1 Thaumetopoea pityocampa | reverse complement strand
CGAAAAAAGAAGAAGAAGTAGACGAGAGACATCTATTGTTGAATATAGGTTTTCTGTTATGATTGTCATACTAAGCGGCTGAGTCTGTATTTTGCATTGGTCCGTTTTGAGATATGTTGGTAGCTTTAGTTCTTCTGCGGGTCCTCTCACCATTGCTCGCTGGATGATATTTGGCTTTCTTACGAGGCTTATAGTTAGTAGCCATGTTTAAAATCTGTAAGTACTGATAAAATACCTTTGTCTCAAAGCATTACGCTATGAGTATTCGACAGGAAGTTGTATTTTCCAAACCCTGCCCAGCCGAGTTGGAATTGAAGACTGGCCTTTCTATCATCAGAATCATCATCATTTTTCATCATTATCAGCCCTTGGAAGACCACTGCTGGAGACGGGCCTTCTCCTTAAACGGAATGGATTTGTTGTATTCAAGCCTACATTTGCCATAACCTCCACGCTTGGCGAGTGTCTTGAGATCGCAGTAGATTTTGATAGAACAACAATATAACGCTACTGCCCATTATCCTGGTACATACATTTGCTGGTTCTCATCCGCGCAGTTTTGGAGTGACGTTATAATTACACCGACGCCAAACAGTCAATAAGAATACTCATAATATTGTCAAAGTCATTATATTTAGTATAATAGCTTTTGACCGCGGCTCCGCCCGCATGAATGTTTGTTTTTCACTACACGGTAAATCCTGACACAATCATAGATTTTATATAACAAGCCTAATATCCACTTTTACTTGACCTCTCGTACCTTAACGGTGGCTATTAAAACAGAGATCAAGCTCTATCTCCAATTCTACTGAACCGATTTTGATGGAACATGCTGCAGTGTTTAAGTTGGAATAGTACCTTTAAGATTGTAATAGTTTGACCAAAATTTACCAGCTGGTTTTTGCGTGAAGCCCGAATAAACACACAAACAAACATCGACGGATTTGGTTTCAAAAGCCCTTAATTAGTCGATCTGAGTAGTTTGTCTTTAAAGACAAACTACTTCAAAAATACTTCAAAAATCGAAGATACCTATTTAAATAGGTATCTTCGATTTTTGAAACTTTGACATTTAACAATTTTATAATATTATATCAACAATTTTATAATGTTTATTTATTAGGATCGCTGGGTCTCGTTGGATGCAGGTGGCTATGGACCGGTCGCGCTGGAATTCGATTGGAAAGGCCTATGTTCAGCAGTGGACAACTACGGGCTGAAATGATGATGATATGATGATAATATTATAGAGTTGTAAATTCTCATCACATCAATTGAATGCCAAAGAATATTTCCGTCAAATCTTTTTGTTATTTCCATTTAAATGCGAAAAAAATCACTGTAATAAGCGAGAAAAAATGAAAGTCAAATCCTTCGATACAAAGACGATTACTAGTCAGAATATTATACCCGAATGATGTAAGGCGACCTCGAAACGCACCGCCGCCATATTGAAAATCTACAAACGACAGGACCGTTTGATGTTCAAATAGAGAAATTTTCAATTTACATCGTGTTCCTTGAAAGAGGTTTTCCATGTGCCAGTAGTCTCGTTATGGGCTGTTTCTGTTAACTGCTGTAGGAATATTTTGTGTGAAAAGAAGGTGTTCTATTTCGGTGTCATTATACTCGTGTATGCATTAACCTCGTGTGTCGTCGTCATAATAATGGCGTCATCTATCTCTCCCCGTCGATGCTGTAAGAACTAGTTAAGAGATTTACCAGGATAATGGGAAGCAGGTATCCTGTTATTCAATCAAAATGTATTCCGATCTCCAAGACACCTGCACAATTTTGTCACGGTAAATTTTTCTTTTTTAATGAAGAGTGCCATGTCCAGTAGTGGAATTTCACGGGCTGTACATGATGATAATTATAGTCGACTGAATAAATACAGCTCGCAGAACCGATGGTCGTTGGGGTCTCAAAGTGCTGGAATGGCGACCCCGAACCGAAAAGCGTAATGCGGGTAGACCCCCGACTAGGTGGACCGACGACCTGGTGAAGTTCGCGGACAATCGGTGGATGCAGGCGGCTCATAGCCGCTCGATCTGGCGATCATTAGAGGAGGCCTATGTGCAGCAGTGGACGTCTGTGGACTGATATGATGATGATGATGATGAATAAATAAATACTGTTTCTTTTTTCATTAATTCATGTTACGTTTTTTATTTCTACAGACTGAAGAAGATAGAGACAATGTGATACATGTAGATTTCCTCAAGAAGTTTTCCTTCTCCGTTGAGTACATTGGTGTCTACAATGTAGACCGTACATGAATTAGATATAACTCAGTGGTACGTGACTTGGATCGATCCCGTGACCTTTCGATCATGAGTCGTGTCTATAACCACTACACCACCAATGTACAAATATATAATCTACTTTTAATGTATAATGTACTAATATATGATATAATCTACTGTGTACTATTATTTGTCTGTATTCGACACCAAAATGTCACCTCATGCACTTTTTTGTCATATAAAAATGAATGCATTCTCGAATAGAATTTAAATATTTGCGATAAAAGGCATGCGGGACGGCAAACGCATGATCGCTATTAATTTTCATTGTACCGTTCGCATTCTTGCACGTCTGAACGACTTGCGTTTACGAAGTGTGATGCAGGTTTTAGAATTATGAAAGTATATTCGATATAATATATTGACGACTGATCAGCACAATGGCAATGATTTGTATGCCACTGAGTCCCGGGTTAGAACCCCGGTAAGGGTAATATTTGTGTGATGAGCGCAAATGTTTGTATTCGAGTCATGGATGTATTTATTTAAGTATTATAATGTATGAGTATGTACTATATAAGTATATATACTGTTGTCTAGTATCCAAGGTATGGAGAATCTTAGTTTGCGAATAGGTCAATGTCCGTGAATTAAGTGTTCAGAATATTTTTTTTATTTATTACAATTTCTAAAAATTTCCGAACAAAAAGAAATTTAGAAATTTAGAAAAAAGTCTATGTAGTGGTATCGTTAGATGCGTGGGGTGAGATATTCGTTGATGCGAATGGTTTACGTCGGATGTTGATCGCAATAAAAAAAATGAACATATCTAGTTCATTATATGGTGGATTGGGGAGTTTTGGAATTGCATTCCTTGGGGCTGAAGTAATATGAAATCAGTTGGATAATTAACTTCATATTTTCTGAACTCTTTTCATATAAATTCACTTAATTCTCCAAGTTGTCTGATAGTGAAAATAACGTAATATTATATAATATTAGCTTTTGCCCGCAGTTCCGCCCGCGTGAATGTCAGTTTTCAGCTACATGGGAAATCCCGACATAATCATAGATTTATATAAAAAGCCATGGAACCACTGTTACTTGATCTCTCGTAACTTAAAAGCGCCTATTAAAACATCAAGCTATAATTTCAATTCTACTAAATAGATTTTGACGAAATATGCAGCAGTAGTAAATGTCAAAATAGTACCTTTAAGACTGCAACAGTTTAACCAAAATCTACCCGCTGGATTTTTGCGTGAAGCCCGAACAAACAAACAAACATCGACGGATTTCATTTCAGAAGCCCTTAATTAGTAGATCTAAATAGTTTGTTTTTAAATATCTTTGATTTTTGAAAAATTTGATATTTAACAATTTCATTACAGTATAGAAGGTGTAGTTTTGAAGAAATAACTCAACAAGAATATTTATTACACATATATATTACATTATATATATTACACATCTCCAAGGAGAAGCTTTACATACAACATTGTAAGTATAAGTGCAATACTTCATACTGTGTCACAACATGGGAAAATTATACTCCGCAGGCGTATTATTACAAAACTTGCGAACATTAGATAAATTTAAACTTTGTGATAGGGCAATGGTGAATTCTGTTGTAACAGAACTAAATTTAGACTCTCCCTATCTTTTACTAATGCCGAACGCCAAAACGTCAGTTTTGTTTACACACGTCAAAATTAAGAAATTTAGACGTGATCTCAGAACATGCCGACTAAAGATACGCAAAAACGCAACATTTTTTACACGTTTTATATAAGTTTGACTTGTATCTATCTATTTGTCTATGTAACGGGATCATTGGACACGATTTTCACCCACTTAAAACCATCGGATCAACTTGAAACTTTGCATACTTCTAAAGGGCCGATGACAAACAATACAATAATTTCATAAATTTTTTCAAAGATCCTCACCAGGATCATCGGGATATTAAAAAAACCCCGGACTAAAAAATGAAAAATAAATAAAAAACAAACAACACGCTATATAAGAAAACCGAACTAAAAAATAAAAAAAAAATTTTACAATCAAAAGCGTGGGGTGCGCTATATCAATTAATATATTTGATAATAAACATATATTGCCAAAAGCAAAGTCTTCAAGAAGAAAACATAAGTCATAAAAAGGACCCTATGCTCTTGATTGTAAAATTATTTTTTTAAATTTTAGTTCGTTTTTCTTATAAAGCGTGTTGTTTTAGTTTTTTTAAACTATTATTTATTATATTTAGTACGGTCTTCGGGCTAAATGGATAATCCCGAAATAATTATAGATTTATAAAAATAGTCAGGTAGTACTTGGTTTTTAGCCTGTCCGGCAAATAGACTTAAGTATACGGGTAAGCGACCCCGGCCTCCCGACCTACTACTGTCTCTTCCTACTCCTTCCGAGATAGTATCCTATAGTCCTATTCCAAAATTCCATATTCCTTTCTCAATACACCTTACCTACCTCATCCTTTTTCCATTCCCCTCTATTAATTCGCGGTAACGCAATGAGGAACTTTAACATTTTTAACCTTATAAAATGGCGGCGTCGTGGTTCGCCATCCGACACGTCTCGTTGTCCGCGGGGGCGAAATGTGGGCTGCCGATAGTTACTCTGCTACATTTAACGATCGTAGCAGGTGGAAAGAAGTGGTCTCTGTCTACCCCAATGGGAAAGAGGCGTGACTGTATGTATGTATGTACATAGTATATACTATGGTCTCTGCCTACCCTTATGGGATATCGGCGTGAGTGTATGTATGTATGTACCTATTGATATCTTTTAACTATAAATGTACATACATATATTAAAATCAATGCGACTGTGTGTCAATTAAATATTCTAATAATACTCGATGGACTGAAGGCAAATTTATATGTTATATTCAACATATTATTACTGGAAATACTTAGGAAATAGTTTGACTGAAATATTAACGGCGTACACTGATAGAACTGTTTAATTAGTAAATAAATAAAATGGCACTGATTCTGTTGTAACAGAACTTAACTTAATTTGGACCCTCTCTATCTTTTTCTAATGTCAAACGCCAAAACGAGATAGCAAACATTTATAGCGGCTACCGACGACGTTTCTGTCAAACGGTTAAAAAAATGTTCTGTTTTTGCGTATCTTTAGTCCGTATGTTTCGAGATCACGTCTAAATCTTTTAATTTTAGCGTTCCTAAACGTAACTGACAGCATTAAAATTGTAGCTATTTCGTTTTGGCGTTTGACATTGGAAAGAGATAGAGAGGGCCTAAGTTTGGTGAAGTTTTATTGTAACAGAATTACCACCAATATCAAACTTGTGAGGAAACGAAATATCATAGAGTCTATCCGTCTGTGCCTATTAGACAGCCCTTAATAATATTTAGATGTTTTATCGACTTCAAGAGTTTACCACAGAGTTATGAACTCAACAAATGAAATTTTCGTATTTTTGATGAGATCGTTTGAATACGAAATATCTCCTGAACATAAAATATTTTTCGCCTCAACTTTATTCGCTCTTGAAATAGGTAATAAAAATTTTCCCCGCGACCATCCAAACTTGGTATTTGATGAATCCATTAACCGATTTTATGGGGAAAATGATAAGTTGCAGTAAAGTCTGAGACTTAACACAAGGTGCGCAGTAAAAATGTGTTGTACATATATTTTTATGATCGCTTAATCATCTATTATATGATGTTCTATGTCTACTGAGACATACTGAGACTGCTACTGAGCAGTAAACAGGTACATTGATTGATATATTGTGATAAAAATGATATTTGCTGTATGCAGCCGGTGTAATAAATAGCGTCACTCCATTTTCATTTCGCCCATTTACACGACTGATTGGTACAGTGATAGTAACCCTGATTTCTGTGCCAGTGAGTTCCGGGATCGAATCCTGGTAGAGACAAACTTTGTGTGATAAGCACGTAAGTTTGTATCCAAGTCATGGACGTATTTATCTATTTATGTATTGTGTATCTATTTATCTATATAAGTATGAATATCGTTGTCTAGTACCCAAGATACAGGGAATCCTAGTTTGGGTACTAGATCAATATGTATGAAAAATGTCCAGAATATTATTATTATTTACTACATTATTATTTCTTCCCGTCGATGCGTGTACCTACGACAATGCGTGTACAAAATTTCCTGATGATCGGTTGAGTAGTTAAGGCATGAAAGCTTATTAAACAAACATTCGCACATATAATATTAGTTAGTATTTTAGCTTTTACCACAATCGCCAATCACCTACAATATGCCTTCATTACACTTCTAAATGATTAACAGCCCCACCTACTGTTAGAACCTCACCATTTAAACCACCAATAAATTAGCAAATCAATAAGTGTTTGATCTTCCACTCAGATTTCAGCAGTCCCTCGTTAGTTCCATCAACAATAGTAGCATTCAGCCATGGAATGCCAATATCTGGCCATTGTGCCACCCTCCGGATGCTGGGGAGACAATAATGATTTAATGTATGGGGATTTACCGTTTGTGTATATACATACCTACATATACAGGCACCTAGGTGAGCTTATGAGGGTGGGGGATCGGGACGGCTTTATGCGGCAGAGGTACATTGTTCCGGGTTAAATGTATCCATATAAATTATCATAGAGTTAATTTATTTTTATCGTATATCTTTTTGGCTCTCCTTTTATCTGTCACTGTAACGCGTTCCCTATTAAAGTTTTCTACCACCCACTAGTAAAAGAAGAGACAAGAAGAGAATTAGAACGAGTCTCTACTCGTTATATTTCGCGATCCCTTCTTGTGTGAGTTGACTTAAACATCTTGATTATTTACTTTATTTATTTAGGTTTTGATAAGTATTAGTACTGATGTGTGGCGCTGGCTTAATAATAGCGTCACTCCATCTCTTTCCGTGGATATTGTGAAGACCAGTTAAGAGATGCGCCAGGATAATGGCCAGCAATGTTATACTGTTATTAATTGAAATCTACTTCGATCTCCAAGGTCCCTGTCAAGGATAGATATCATGCCAAATCCCTCCTCTTTAAGGAGAAGACCTATGTCCAATAGTGGATTTCCACTGTCTGATGATGATGATGATATAATATTCTCTCTCTTTCTCTCTCCCTCTTTTTCTCTCTATCTAGTATAATTCCGATTTCGCGTCAGGGATTGCTACTTTTGCAAAGGATACATTTTATTGTAGAGAAAATCCTACACGAGAGTACAGTATGTCGTGGGGATGGCTCATTGTCACAATTATAACGGCCGTCTTTTACGTCCGCCGTTAAGCTACGGTTCCTTGGGAGTGCGACGCCGTCACAAAGCAGGCAGGCGTACGTCCGCTTTGTGACGGACGGAAATTTCCATCACTGCTATCATATCTTCGAGACGACCGTGTCTTTGTACTTTTAAATAGAAATGTGTTATAAAAGGAAAATGGAGCATCTTGATTCAGTATTATTAGTGTACAGAAAATTAACAATAACTGGAAGATGAAAACAACCATATGGAGGAAAATAATGTATTTAAAGCTCCCACTATCGAAGGAGGATTTGAAATTTAATTTCGTTGCCTATATATAAATGATAAGGTCAGGGAGTACTTAGTCTTTTAGCCTGTCCGACAAATAGACTTAAAATAGGCCCCCCGAGCTACTACAGTCTCTTTTTACTCCTTCACAGGTAGTAGTAACCTATAGTTCTTTCTTTGTTTTTCTAAATTCCATATTCCTTGCTCAGTACACCTTCCCTACCTCATCGTCTTTCCATTCTTCTCCACTAAGCTGTGAGAATGCAATGAGAAACTTGAACACTTTTGAAACTTGTAAAATGGCGACGTCGTGGCTCACCACCCGATGCGTTTCATTGCCCACGGGGGCGAAATGTGGGCTGCGGATAGCCACTTTGCTACACTAAACGATAGTAGCAGGTGGAAAGAAGTGGTCTCTGTCTATCCCAATGGGAAAGAGACGTGATTGTACGTATGTATGTAGTATATATTATAGTCTCTGCTTACCCTTATGGAATATCGGCGTGAGTGTATGTATGTAAATATGGTATCATGTAGGTGATGGTATCGCTATTTAACATTATGGAGTAAAACATCGCTCTCTAGATAAGCACGTCATTTTTATAGACAAAATTTAAGTGGTTTTACCATACTTTACGGCCGATATGACAGCACCGCTCTCCAAAGAATCCTCAGCTTTATGGTGCTACCAAATTCCTTCTGTTTAAAAAATCAACACGTTCCTATTTAAAAAATAAAGTCTGTAGTCTATCTATGATAATTATGATGAATCTTTTCGTGTTTCGTCACAGTGACGGCTGTCTATTACGTCTGCCGCATATACGGTCGATTTGTGACGGCGCAGTTCTCCAAGGAAACAGCACCTTTAGCGTTCACGTATCTGTGAGCAACCAGCCGTGCAAACTCTGTAGTTCGCATTATGTAACAAAGCACAGTTTTACAATGTTTCATACAGTTGGAAAACGGATTTGATGTCGAGCAATGTTCGTATATGCTATTCTATGTAAATACAAGAGCTGGCGTAACATCTATACTATTGCGGCGATCACTATACACTACAGTGTTAGCACGCATCCTTAACAGATGGCGTAGCTCCTCAGTAACGATATTAGAAGCATGAATCATGGGAATAAAGTTTGATAGTCACTTAGGATATATACAACGTCCCGACATTAACCGTTGGAGCAGTGACAGGCCCCACCAAACATAACACCCGTCTGGTCGGAAGATCGTTCCTTTCCCGATACTGCCACTCCTGCCACATTTCGACCTATAACTATTGACGTTATCATCAACGTCATCATGGGTCATCATCACATATTACTATACTATTATAAAATTATAAAATGTCATTGTCTGTACATAAATGGTATTTCAAAAAATCTAATTCATATCGACTAATTAAGGGCTTCTGAGAGTGAAACTATCTTTTGTTTTTTCTGTTTGTTTGTTTGTTTCGATTCACACAAAAATTAGCTGAAAGATTTTGGTCACACTATTGCAGTCTTAAAAGCACTGAGTGACTGCGGGTTATAAAGTGAATGGTGCCCTGCACTCCGTGGTGAGTAGTCAGTCAGTCTCACAAAAGGCTCGTCTGGCTATTCACAATGGTGTATTGGTGCCTACACTTATGTACGGCAGTGAATCGTAGGCATGCTAAAAGAAGAACGAAAATCGCGTGAATGCGGTGGAAATGCGTTCCCTGCGGATTATCTGTGGAGTCACCCTGAGCGATCGATTGAAGAATAGCGTGATAAGGGATCGATGTAAGTTGAAGTATGATATCAATCATGATGGTGACAAAGATCGAGAAAGGAGTGCTCAAATGGTTCAGTCATTTATAAAGAATGAGTGAGAATAGATTGACGAAATATACCTGGCAAATGTGAGTGGCAGTGTCGGAAGAGGGCGCCCAGGAAAAACTTACCTTGACCATATCAACAACTTTTTTTCAAAAAGGTCAAGTTCGTAGCAACCTTAATCGATAAAAGTGTATGAAAAGATGTATGGATATGGATAAAGCGAGAGGTGAGTCAGGATCATAGTATATGGCAAACTGTGGTTTCTGTCTAACCTTATGGGATACCGGCGTGAGTGTATGTATATATATGTATTCCAAATTAAATACTGCAGCAAGTTTCATCAAAATTGGTCAAGCACAACTGAAGATACAGCCCGATCTCTGTTTCAGTAGCCGCCATCATGGTACGAGAGCCCAAGTAAAAATGGTAAACGAATTTTGTTTAATCTATAATTATTTCGCGGTTTTCCTTTTAGCGTGAAGACCGACATAAATGCGACTAGAGTCAATATATATAATATTAATGTTCAACTCGATTATAGGTTTTCATCTTGGTCACCGCTGACGCTTGGTCTTGCTTAACAGTATTTTATTACGGAACAAGTCCAGCCTCGTATGGAATACTGTTCTCATCTTTGGGCTGGGGCTTCTGAATACTAGCTTTTCAACCTTTTGACCGTATTCGAAGAGCGGCTCGAATCGTCGACGACCGAGCGATTTCCATTTAGCTAAACACACTGGCCCTGCTGGAAGACATAGCATCTCTCTGCATCTTCTACCGTATCTATCACGGGTGGTGTTTCGAGGAATTGTTTGGGCTAATTCAAGCCGCTGAATCCCATCACCGCACATCTCGTCAAAATTTAAAATTTCACTGTCATCACTTGAATAATTGGCGATCTACCACTGTGCGTTTCTCACGCAATTTATCATATTTCTACCCACCACCATCCTGTGGAATAAGCCCTTGGGGTCCTTTAAGAAACGAGCTTACACTTTTCTTAAATCTGGCAACACACTTGCGGCCACTCGGGCGTTGCAGGCGTCACCATCTCATCATGCGCGACTATGTGTTCAATTAGCAATTAGCTTATATAGGTCATGCCAAAAGAAACTATATAATTATTCATTTGTTTAATACTGGCAAGACATATACCACCGTAAAAGCAGGTTTAATTGCTAAGAAATTTGAAAATGGAACATTATTAAATATATATTTTTTTAAATCTTAATGTTTGGGTTGGTTGGGATGCGTTCGCAACAATGGAGCTCACTAGACGTGATTTATTTTATGTCTTATTATTACTATAAAAAACGGTTTAAATAAAAAGTTGCACTTTTACCAGAATACTTGGCTATTGTTAACCAAAAGACGTTTCTACTTGCCTTATCCGCTATATTCTCATGATCTCATAACTGGTGATATTTACCTTTTTCCAAAAATTAAAAAATATAATAAAGAACAACCGGTTTGTAAACAAAAGATGCTTTGGTTGCTTATAAATTTTAAATTTATTAGATGTCTAAAGAAGAGTGGTTTGGAAGGATGGAAAAGTGTATACGTATCCATGGTGAATATTTTGAAAAAAAAAGGGTACATGTAATAAAGAATAAATTTTATAATTTTTGAGAATCTAATTTCTTTTGGCATTACCCTCATAGCTCACGGTGTGTTCGGTGCTTAATGACACCAATTTTTTATCAATTCAATTGAAACAAACAACTTATAATCAACACAATATGGATTAATGATAGTTTCATTAGATTATCATTAGATACTATTATTTCTTTGATGAATGAGTATTTTATTAACTCGGTTTTCACTCCCCTATAGTACGCACTGTACCAATTGCCAATATAAAGAAATTATGTAGTTATGATCTAATGATCCCTTTCTTTTGATGTCCTAAAAAGAAATATTATGATTTTTTATTGAACCGTAACTTCTAAGCTTTTGATTGCAAATTATTTATGTATAGAATGTGATATCTTTATATTCGCGCACGTGACAGGTTAGGTGAAACAAAAAAAAAAATTAAATTAAGCTTGTGTAATCATTTACTCTGTCTACCAACCCGCACTAGGTCAGCGTGATAGATTAAAGCCTAATCCCCACCTGATCAGGGGAGGTCTGTGCCCCTATAGTGGGAACGAATATGGATTGGAGATGATGAACATTTACCATCATTTGATTGGTTTAGTTGCAGTTACCCTGCTTTTTGTGCCAATCAATCCCGAGTTTGAATCCTGGTAGGAACAAACTTTGTGTGATGAGCACGAATGCTTTATCTTTTATATAACTATGATTGTTTCGGTATTTTCCATGTAGCGGAAAACCGACATTCACGCGGGCGGAGCCGCGGGCAAAAGTTAGTACATATATACAAATATATTGAAACACATTAAGATACATACATAACTATATCATTTTGAGAGAAAGTATTCCTTAACTCTTTTTCTGAAAACACTCAGATAAGAGCTATCCGGAATAGAATGAAGAAGTGAGTTCCATAGGCGCACCGCACGCACAGTGACTGACTCATTGTGATGACTTGGTTTGTGGTGCGGGATACCCAAAATTTAAATATAACGTTATTTATCACACCTGTTTTTCACAACTGGCGAGCAGGTTGGTGATACCTGAGCCGGTCGTGCGGCGTCGGTGTTACCACACAGGACGGGCTTAAGGTTTTGATAACTATTACAACGACGAAAGAAACAAAATACATTCGATACATCCGATACTCGGTAATGTTGACTATTGCCGCCGCTAAAGTATATTGAGCTGAAATAATTTTTAATCGATAGAGGACCCGCGGCTATTTTATAAGTCACATTTGGGCAATCGACACTTGTTTATTATTATTTATTTATTTGGTGGCATTTTTTACAGAAACCTAACGCTCCTCCTCGCTTCGCTCGTCGTCGCACCTTTTTTTGGCCATTTTTTGTGTTATTTTGTCCTTAACGAAAAATTTTACACTCACCACTAAGAATTTTAAATATTTTTTTTTTCTCGAAAATGGTTCAATCCCCGCAAATGTGACTTTAACATGACTGAATACACTACAGCTGCGGGTCCTCTATCGATTAAAAATTATTTCATGTCAATAAGCTTTAGCGGGACTAATGGTCGAAATTACCCAACACTCTTCTATCATAGACCGAGTCCATTGCACATATCACCATCAGCAGCCTGTAGAAGTTTAGTCGTGGGTCTTTTCTTTATAAGGAGGGATTTGCCTTAATCCCCACGTTTAGCTTATGCGGGTATAACCTTTAGCTGGTTCTCACAGCAGCCACCGGAGGAGATGTAGTGACGTTATCATTATGATGGCGCTATACAGCGTCATATTAATAGGAAATATTGACAATTCCAAGTTTTATACACCTAACATTATTCCTCGGTAATATGCTATTTAACTGTATATTTTGGTTAATAATTTCACATATTAATAATCTCTGTATATTTGTGTATTCTGATATCTTCTCGTCAAAAATATCGCAATGCCTTAAGATCAGCGTATTGAAACGAAAAACTGAACAAGCAAATGAAAGAGCTATGCTCGCAGTTTCCCTGAGACATAAGATCTGCAATAATTCGCAGGAGAACTAAAGTACCCGATGTGGCCCAAAGGATTGCAAAGCTGAAGTGACAATTAGCGTGGCACATAGCTCGCTGAATTGATGGACGTCGGAGACTTAAACTCTGCGGGTCGAATCCCGACTAATTGGACCGATGAACTGATTAAATCACTGGGTCATAGCCGCTCACTATTTCTATGTTTACAGAAGGCCTGTGTCCAGCAGTGAACGTCTGTGGGCTGTTATGACGATGAAGATATTTCTTAAGTGCAAAATCGAGCCATATTTTTAAAATTTACTAAAACATAGACTTTTGTAGAGTGAATTCACTTCAGTTTTATTAATATTTTCCGATGGATGCAATATCTGATGGGTACCTGCACATGTGCGGCGGCGCGTTCGAACCCCCGATCCATTACTTTATTACGCGGCGTCCGCGCCGGCCGCGGCGGTCGATGCCGGCCACTCATTGCCGAATGCCTCTAAGCTTATTACATTGCCAACTTTAAATTGATACCTGGAAAACGAACGCAAGCCATACTCACATGTGTATACGCAATATTGCCAAAGTTATTTTTGGTAATACGGTAATGTATTAGGTAAAGTTTTTTTTTAGTATTTAGAAAAAAATTGAACAAATCTTGAGGAAGTCCGTTTGTATTCCTCAAGGAAATTTATTCGTAGTTCTCTGTGTATAAGTGTATTTTCTATAGTTTATTCCAAATAAGAAAAATAAATTTACTGATTTTTTTTCTTATCTGGAAAGTGCTTAGTATTTTGGCCTGTTCGGCAAATTGCCGGGCAGGCCAAAAGACTAAGCACTCCCTGACCATATATCTATTATTATTATTGTTCATCATATATTTATTATTAAATATGTATTACTTTTTTACATAATATAAAATAGCAGATGCACCATATCGCTATCTTGTAAACTTATCGAAAATTTAATAAAGAGCCCTTAGATTAATAAAATTATAGACAGGACTTTCCGATTCCCGCGTCGATTGTTTTTACACGACGATATGAAAGCGGTGCACATCACTGG
>WUAW01006942.1:24999-36869 GCA_017165845.1 Thaumetopoea pityocampa | reverse complement strand
ATAAATGTATGATTGTGTTGGGATTTCCCATGTTGCGGAAAACAGACATTCACGCGGGCGGAGCCGCGAGCAAAAGCTAGTGATTTATAATTTTAAAAATATATTTAAATATGCGTAGGACTTGTATCCTGAGAGGGATTTTATCGTTACTTGAAGGCATATATATCAAGATCGAAGGAAGAAAATCTCCCAAAACGGGTCTCTCCCGTAGTTTGAAATCAAACGCAAATAATTTTGTCTCATAACATCGTAATAGTATTTATATATTATAGTATTTGAAATTCATCATTTTCCGATTTAATTATTCATTTTCTACAAAGATCCTCTTTCGTACATAATTTCAAGATAAAAATTAAAGATCAACTGATAGGTTTTAATAATATCAGTGAGTGGATATTTTTGTATAAAAATACTCATAAAGCAACGAAAAAAAGTACAGAATATTATTTTGATCTAATATTCTTGTATAGTGTGATGTGCGAAATAAAAATATTATTAGTTCATCATGGCAATAAATACTGAATGGCTGTAAAGCCAGAGATTTAGTTAATACATAACAATTAATGACAATTAAAGCTCTATAAGAAATTTGAATTCACATTAGTACCTATGATTAATGAAATGATTGTTCAAGTTTCAAATTTAATTAGATTGTTATGTTGTTATGTAGAGGTGGTGGTTTCACGATTTGAAAATATCATTAAATTTTGCATATTTTTCATATTTACCACTTTTATTCTAATGTTTTTTTTATTTATTTATTTATTCTTGTTGTACACAAACAGGTAAATACATTTGTAAATAGAGAAAAAAGATCTACAACGGCGAGCTTAACTCAAAAATTGAGTTAAGTTAATGTTTTGATTTATGTGTATTTATTCATTATAGTGACATACAAAGAAAAAAATAATATAACATAAATGAACATATTGGTAATGTACAGTGAGATCCGTATAATTTTGTGCATGCTTGATATGTTTTCAATGTTCGACTTTTACTGTCTTCTTTTTCCTGATCTTATTTTGAATAAATATGAAATTAATGTCAACTCAAACAAAAAGGAGCCATTTTTGAAATATAAAATACATTAGACACATGGATACACAAACAAAGAAAAAGATATAAGAAGTATAAGAATTCCGTTCTAGGGAACCTTACAAATATTAATAAACATAATCACCGATTGTCTCTTAATAGATATTGATAAGAAGTTATTGTGGATTAGGTATAAAAATGAGGTTTTCACATACCCAGCTTGTCCTGTGTCATCATTATAGCAAGAATCGTCCCCTGGCTCACAATCAGTGCAGACATCGCCGTGATCGATACACGAAGCGACACTTAGAGAAATTACTCGTCCGTTTCTAGTAGCTGTAAGTTTGTACCAGCTACCATCAGAAAGATTTTTATTCGAATGTAAGATAGACACTGAAGTAATCGAAGTACGTGCTCCTCCAAATGAGAACACTGGCTTTCCTCCAAGTAATTCGATCGCTATGAAGTCGGACCTGCCACCAGTTTGGGCTCCATAATTATAAAGAAGGAGAGCATCGGGTTTAGATGTTGCAAATATTATTGTTATATCATTGGTTGATGCATCCAAAGATGGGAATTGCATATAAGATAGTTCTCCAAATCCAAATGTATTACTTTCACAATGAGTCCCATAGCGACCATTTGTACAACTGCATTTGTAACCTGGTTTCAAACTAACACAGATTCCACCATGCATGCATGGGTTAGGTCGGCACGAATCGACTAAAGCTTCGCAGTGATTACCACGATATCCAGGTCGACACAAGCAGAAGAAAGAGTTTCTGTCAGCGCTTTCTTTACATGAACCTCCATTTTTACATGGATTGCTGCCACATACGTCATCTCTCTCTAACTCACATGCTTTTCCTTCACGGCGCGCTGGGCAAGTGCATAAGAAATCATGTCCTTGTTTCCGGCACAGACCTCCAAATTGACATGGATTTGGTGAGCATGGATCTTGTCGTTTCTCACAATTACTTCCTATGAATCCATCAGTGCAATGGCAAGTGTACTGGTTTGTAATCAATGGCGAGGACAAGATAAGTGACGAACTTTCTGTTATCTTTGTTTCATCGTGTACTCCGATAGCATCCGTACAAATACCATTGTTTTGACATAGATGAGAGGCACACGAGAAATATGAAACTATGATTTGAGTTTTTAACAAATTACTTATTTCATTATCTTTAACCTTCAAGTATTTTTCTGTATTTTCTCTTTTCCAAATTGTGTTTTTTCCTTTTATTGCTACTGTCAAATCTAAGTGACCATCAATATCGTTTATACTGTACAAATAAATGCTCTCATTGACTTTCAATCCATCTTTCAGTATTTCCAATAAACTTCGATAGTAATGAGTTAAAAAGTCTGATGCAGACATGTTCATAATTCTTAATGTAATTGATTGTTCAACAGTATTATTGTTAAAAGAGAAATACTCTACACTTACGGACGACAGAACATCTTTATGAATGCCATCGTTTCCTGAGACTGAAAACGAATATCCTTGTCCAGGTTTAACAGCGTTCGTGTAGAGATCGCAACCAGTTCTAATATTCAAAAGTGAAAGAGTATTTTCAGAAGTCGACTCTTTTAGAATTTTGCATTTATAGTCACCTACGATATCTGGGTCATTTGGCTTCACATTAGCAATTTTGTCGCGTGGAACTTGATTATTGAAAGAATAAACAAGAACGTGGACTGATCTTGGCGTTGGAGGATTATCATTCCGATCTAAAACTTTAATTATTATTGTGAAATTAGACTTCATGACTGGTGTGCCATTGTCTTCAATTTGAATTATAACCTCTAAGTTCGGCGTAAGTTCCCGATCAATTTTCTTTATCGTCAAAAGAACACCTGTGTGTTTATGAACTTTAACATAACTTTGATGTTTTCCTCCTTTAATAGCATATGAAAATGGTGCACCATTAGGAGGCAAATCTGGATCTTTGGCGGAGAGTGTAGTGATACTTGTATTAGGAGGTTCATTTTCATACACAGATGCTTCAAAGTTTGTTACATCAAATATAGGGCCATTGTCATTTACATCCGTCAAAGTTATTTTCACCGTAGCTGTACCAGTTTGAGGTGGAATGCCTGTGTCAATAGCACCGATAATTAATGAATAGACTGGTATGGTTTCTCTATCTAACTGACTAGCGACTTCTATTTTACCAGTCTGGGGATCTATCTTAAAATTTTGATTAGTATTTCCACCTATGATAGAGAAGCTGAATTGATTGTTTTGTGGGCGAACATCTTTGTCAATAGCTTTTACTTGAATTACTTCTTTTCCAATACGTGCGTCTTCAGAGATAGAGGCCTCATAATAGTGACGCAAGAATTCAGGTGGATCATTTCCATCTTGAATAGATATAATAACTTGCGCTTCATCTGTGTCATTTCCATGAATACCACCAAAGTTTTTCGCTAAAACTGTCAATACAACTCTGTTCTGTGTTTCTCTATCTAAATATCTAGCTACTCTTATAACACCTGTTTGTGAGTTTATACTAAAACCTTTATCATTACTTGAACCTACGAATAAATAGTAAATAATACCATCATCTCCACTATCTTGATCTGTCGCTTGAACTACTCCAACATTATTTCCAACATCTGCTGACTCCGATACATCGAAATGAAATACGGGCTGTATAAATTTAGGATAATATTCATTCACTCCTGTTATATGAACGATTACTTCTGTTGTGTTACGCATTGTAGAATCTGGATTTTCAGCTCTTATTATTAATTTATATATGTATTTTTCTTCATAATCAAATACTTTTTTTGAGAATATTTCACCAGTATTTATATCTACACGAAACAAGGGTACCATTTCATTATTTATATAATATTTAATTACTGCATTCTTAGGTGAGTCTATATCTACAGCTTGTACCTTGTAAATAAAACTATCAACTGGAGAATTTTCAGGTAAGTATGCTTCATAGTGAGACTGATTGAATTGTGGAGCATTATCATTAATATCAGTCAAAATAATAGTTAATGTTGCAATTGTTTCTTTAACCTTGAAACCTAAATCTTTAGCCGTAATATTAAGCCGATATTCTTGAATAGAATCAAAGTCAAGAGGTTTCAAAATACTAACAGTACCAGATATGGGGTGAATACTGAATTCTTTATCAATATTTCCTGATGAAATAGAATATCTAACAATACCATTAGGCCCTTCATCTTCATCGCTTGCTTGCACAGTGAGAATCGATGAACCTACTGGTTCATTTTCAGGTACTATCACTTGGTAGCTTAAGGCTGTAAATTTAGGGCTATAGAAATTCTCTCCAGTTACTACAAATACAACCGTGGTTTCATCGGATTGTGGCGGAACTCCACGATCTACTGCTTTTACTTTGAGTTCATAATATTGTCCGAGATAGTAAAACTGTTTACTAACAATTATCCATCCTTCTTTTTGGTCAATTATAAGATATGAAGTTCCATTTCCACCTGATATATAATATTCTATTTCAGCATTTATTCCAAAGTCCATACTATCTTCCGCCGTTAATTTTATTATTCGTTCTCCTAAGGTCGCATCTTTTGGAATAGGAACGACATTTTCATGTTCTTTAAATTTAGGAGCATTGTTGTTTGCATCGACTACGTTGATTGTTACTAAACATTCTGATGACATTGGTGGCTTCCCATTGTCAGTAGCAACTACAGTTACAGAGTATGTATTTTCAGGAGATGAATTGATAGACGATCTCTTGTAGTTCATCATAAACTTGCTAAGTATTTCTCCAGTGGCAGGATCAATAGAGAATAAATCAGAGGGTTGTTGTAATGAATAGGATATAATAGAATTAGGGCCCTGTTTATCTCTATCAGTTGCAATCACTTGACCTACAAAACTATTCTTCTTTTGAAGTTCAGGGAAATTAAAACTGTAAAATGAATATTCAAATTCGGGTGCATTGTCATTTTGATCTTGAATAGTTATAGTCAAAGGCGTTTCAGACCTCCAAGCTCCATCAGTTGCTGCTACTTTAAGTATGTATTCATCTTGTAGTTCCCGGTCTAATGGTCGAGCAACAGTTACATTTCCACTTATCGAGTCTATTACAAATTTTTCACCAGGATTCTCTACAAAGCTGTACGTTGCATTAGCATTAGAACCAGTATCTAAATCAGAACTAGTCACTCTTATAACAAATGACCCAATTTCAGCATTTTCAGTAACGTTTACGCTAAAAAGTCGAGTGAATCTTGGTGGATTATCATTTTTATCTAATACAGTAACAATTACAGTTGATGTACCTACAAGTTGAGGTACTCCGTTATCCACGGCTTCTACCATCAGTTCGTAGAATGGAATCGCTTCTCTATCTAAGGGGATATTGGTATAAATTTCTCCATTTTCATTTTCAATTCTGAACGTTTCGTCATAGTCGTCAACAAGTCTGAACATGATTCTGCCATTTTCATTTGAATCGTCGTCATGTGCATTTATCTTGACGACTACTTGAGGTGGGGATTCTTCTTCTAATACAGTGGCGTTATATAATGTATTTTCAATAACAGGAGCATTATCATTTGCATCTGTTACTTTGATTTCTATTTCAATAAACGACTTCAAAGGAGGATTATCAGAATCTCTTACTTCAAACCATACTTCATAGAGAGGCATTGTCTCATAATCAAGCCCTTTTCCAGTTATAAAAACTTCTCCACTAATAGGTTCTACCCGTAAAGCATCACCTATATTTCCGCCTGATATACCAAATTGAAGTAATCCAGTTGGTCCTTTCTTGGGTGAAGTAGCAGATAGTCTCGTGACCAAAACTCCTTCTGGTGTATTTTCGGGAAAAGTAAACGTCAATTTATTTGTAACCGTAAATTTTGGAAAGTTTTTTACAGACTTTGGTATCAAAATAAGTTCTGCTGTACTTTGTCTAGGTATTATTCCACAGTCTGTTGCTGTTATTATAAGGTTGAATGCAGATCCACTTTTATCCTTGTATTTCATGAGATTGTCCTCAGCTTTTATTACACCTGTTTCTTTGTTAATAACGAACAGATCTTGATGTTCTCCTTTCAAGTCGTAAATAACTTTTTTATTCAAACCGATATCATTATCAGAAGCTTTGACTCCAAAAACGAAGTCTCCCTTTACAGTACGATCTGAAATATGCGCTTCATAAACTGGATTTGCAAATGTAGGTGTGTTATCATTTTCATCTTCAACTATTATTGTGACATTAGATGTGGCAGTTCTAGGATCCGTTGTCGATGAATCTTGTGCCATTATTATTAAATAATATATATCCCACTCTTCTCTATCTAAAGTAACATTGGTAGTAATAATTCCAGTAGCTGCATCAATTCGGAATCTCTCAGATTTATCTCCAAGAAGAGTATACCTTATTTTCGCATTATTACCAACATCTTTATCAGTAGCTTTTGGACTAAGAATTATTGTCCCAGACGGTAAATTTTCCTTAACGCTGGTTCGATAACTCTGTCTTTCAAACTCGGGGCTGTTATCATTTACATCTTGCACTATAATCTTCACTGTTCCCGATCCAGTAAGAGGAGGTGATCCTGAAATTTTAATCATGTTCATGTCATTATAAATTTTCACATATAGGTATAGGAAACCTGTATATAACTAAACGTAAAGTATTGCTTTGAGATTTATGGTAGGCTAGTAAATATAGTTTCACCTTTGTATACTGGGGTCTAGGATCTGAGACATAAAAGTGCCCATGGAATTTAAGCATTTCAGAATACACGTAAAATAGTAATTCAGGTCTGATGTCTTAATAAAACTGATAGTAGAAGGGACAGTAAGATTACCGTTGGCTTACAGAAATTATGTCCAACGGTCATCTTAAACCACCGCGCTGTCACATTCCCTGCAATAACAAATCTTAACTTAGGACGGGATCATACTAGGATGAAGTATAGTATATATCAGAGGTCTCCAAACTTTTTGTCTCGTAGACCACTTGCCATAGTTTTCAGTTTTAGATAGACCTTAGTTAATATTGAATTTTTGCACATTCATCAACTTCAAATGCGTTCTTGTCAGTTAATACAGTGCTACTCATTTTCAAAGATTTAAATTTCTAACTATAGTGTAGTCATCATCGACCCCTGAGGATCAATATTGACCACTTTGGGTATCAATGGTATATATTTACACGTACGAGTTAATACTCGTACGTGTAAATTGATAGCCTTACATAAGAAGGCATAGTTATTCTTGTGATGGTAATCCATCACAAGAATAACTATGCCTTCTTATGTAAGGCTATCAACTTTTCACTAACAATCACCACAGTTGATCTTATTAATTGCAATTAATAGTCATTAAAATAATTGAAAATTACTGCTACGCAACATAATAGAATTTAATGCACTTTTTATACTATTAGTGCAGTAAACAGGTAATCAGGTTAATGTTTGTGCATTCAGTCCATCTAATATAATAGTGGATACCGCAATTTATACTTATTGTTTCGATCCTAATGTAGATGAAATGTGTTGTTTCTCCCGAGAACTGAGACGTTATGCCTCTAGTACCTATGAATCCAGGTACGTAGCTTCATACAGCACTTCAGCATGAAGAAAATAGGAACTTTTCTATTTTAAATGATCAGCACACACGGTAGCAAAATTAAAAAAAAATTTAAAATTTTTTAAAATAAATTTACAAAATCATAAACTAACCTGTATCCATTGCTACAAGAGCTAAAATGTATTCATTTTGTGCTTCGCGATCTAAAGTTCTTAGTAAAGAAATTTGTCCTGATGAAGCATTTATCTTAAAGATATCTGCATCGCCTTCCTTTATAAAATATCGAACTTGATTGTTAAATGGTGGTGAATCAGCATCATAAGCATGAACTGTTATTATGTAACCTCCATTAGGAGGAATAATATTTTCCATTACATAAGCCAAGTAAGGAGAATCTAGAAATGTAGGTGGATTATCGTTTATGTCTTGAATTAAAATAGATAATTCAGCTGTATCGAATCTAACATCATCTTTGGCACAGTCTTCAGCTCTAATCATTATCGTGTACAGAGATTTTCTTTCAAAATTCAGATTCTTTGCCACTCTTACAATGCCGGTGTCTTCACTTATACTAAAGTCTCTGTTTTCGTCACCAAAAGCAATAGAATATCTAACTCTACCATTAATACCTTCATCTATATCAGTCGCAGATACCTGAAAATAGACCAGAACGTTATTATAATATAAAATTGGATGATTATATAGGAATTGTTTAAAATTAAATTACTTAATAAACAACAACGTAATAGATATTAAAAGGTCTAAACTCCTCGAGATTTACTTAAACTAAAAAGATATTTGAAAATTTAAATTCTTAAGCACTTATAGCAATCATATCGATTAACTGATATATCATACATATACTATTAGATCAATATTATATTTAACTTTATTAGGTTATTATGCTATCATGTTCATGTGTTAATACGAGTATTATGATTTGCTATTATCATTGTAGTGTGTCTAAGTTTTGAGTATTTGTGATCGGTGTTTTCTCTAATAATTTAATTTTGACTGTTATAGTTTCGTTAACTTTAAAGGAATACAATTAAAAGTAAACATAACAATTGGACAAGTAACAAAGCGATCTATTTTTGTGCATGCTTAAGAATGTTTCAAGATTCTACTTCTACTGATTTCCTTCTTGTAATCTTATTAGCAAATAAATGTTCGGGACATGGAACACTTTTTTATTGCACACCAGCATTAACTAAAAAAAATAAGAAATCTAGAGGTATTCTAATTGCAAAATACGATCTTTTTTAAACAATTCTAGATAGATATNTATAACAATTGGACAAGTAACAAAGCGATCTATTTTTGTGCATGCTTAAGAATGTTTCAAGATTCTACTTCTACTGATTTCCTTCTTGTAATCTTATTAGCAAATAAATGTTCGGGACATGTAACACTTTTTTATTGCACACCAGCATTAACTAAAAAAATAAGAAATCTAGAGGTATTCTAATTGCAAAATACGATCTTTTTTAAACAATTCTAGATAGATATATTTTATATTGAAATTGGCGATAGTGTAGAAATTTTATAATCAATATGTATGGTCAATACTGTTACTATATATTAATATTAAAAAGGGTATATTGTCCTGTACAAAAAAAACCTAATGGAAATTGGCAATTCTGGAGCAAATAATCCAAAATTGGACAAAATTATGAAAAAAAAAATGTTAGAAACCTTATAATGATTTTAAATTCTCTATTCAATGACACCATCTTTGATGAATTAAATAAAGAAAAATAATTTTATGTGTGCAGACAACCTTAAGATTTGTTTTTTTTTTGAAATATAGTTTAATAGTAAATATAAATTAATTGTTTGAAATATAGTTTAATAGTAAATGTGTACTAAATTAATAATATTATGTATACTAAATTTTAGTGCCGTAGATTTCATATTTTTTTATAGGTTGACTTCTGGGATAAAATATATAGAACAGACAGATGAACAAACGGTAACTAAAAGTGTTTTAGTTTATTTACAAACTAAAAGATTATTAGCCAAATATATATCTCACCTGTAGAACACTGGCTCCAATACTTGCATTTTCAGGTACTGACGCACTATATTGTTTTGGATCGAATACCGGACTATTATCATTTTCATCTAAGATATTTATCAATATTTTTGATTTAGTTACATTAGGTGGATCACCTCTATCCTTAGCAGTAACAGTTAATGTATAGCTTGCCCTTAACTCTCGATCAAGTTTACCCGTTGCTCTTAGTATACCGTCAACATTCCCCAATGAAAAGTAACCATTAATTTCCGGATCTGGTTTCATAAAATATTCGACGTATCCATTTCTTCCTTCATCTTTGTCGATAGCTTTTAATGTCATTACAACTGTATTCAGTGGAATGTTTTCGGAGACTGAAGTTATATTAGGTGTAATAAACTCAGGCGCCATGTCATTAACATCTTTTAGTTGTATCGTAACCTGTAACAAAAGCGAAAAAAAGTGTTAAAGATGTAATGACAAAAATGTATGATAATAAGACTTACAAAAAGATGTAAGAAATAAAAAATATCAAACTAAAACCTCTTAACAAAGAGTTTTGTTCGTTCAATGAAATAATTTGATTATAATAACTTTAACGTCAAATTATAATTTATAAAAAATAATTAATGCTATAGCATTAATTATTTTTTTAGTATTATGTCAGAAGAAAATCTTAGCACTCAGATAAAGACATGAATGCACCCTGTAGCTTTGATAGCTCTCCTGAGAGTACATTGTGGTATCCAACAAAATGTAAAGCCAACAATAGCTCGTAATGAACATCGCCATTACAGGCGTTATGGCTTCTTCCGTTAAAATTTATTTTCTTGTATACAAATAATAGATTCCACGCAAATGTATATGTTAGGGCTTAAGTGTAATTATATATTATTCACGTCATCGTCTCGGCTGGTTACCGAAGAGCTGAAAATCTTATGCTAATTGACAATTAAAAAACTATACATACTTGAACTGTGGAAGAAAGTTGAGGCTCCGGAGGTTTTGCCATATCCTTGGCAGTGACGACTAAATTATACACTGCCAGTGTTTCTCTGTCCAGCTGTTTGACAGTGAATATCGTGCCGTTATCTGCTATACTAAAGTCATGACCATCATCACCGGAAGTGATCTTATACGTCACTTTTCCATTAGGACCTGAAATATTTTAATGTTGGACAATGTTACATGTTTATTATTAATTTCTTGGATACACGCCTCTCTCATAATACAGTGTTGTAAAACATTAAAGAATTTCATCCCTGTCATTGCTTCAGTGTTTTTTTGTGATGATAGTCGCTGATTTTATCACTACTTAACACTAGCTTACGATCAAATACGCCTACTATCTTCTTTCAAGCAATATTTTTTTCACCTATTACGAAAGCTCATTAGGAAAAAGAAATTATCATTACTGTCCTATTCATCTCATGACTTTTAAAGAGCAGAAGTATACTTTACACTTTATTCTAGCAAAGCCTACCATTACTGCAGAGGACGCACCACTAAGATAGGTTCTAATGAACGACTGCCTTATGATGTTATCCTCATAATCTTTCACAATTCTTGCTACTTCTCTTGTTATTGAGACATCATCCACTGTGTCTTCCAAAATACAGAAAGACATGAAAATATTACCATGCTAGGCTGGGATTCAAACCTTCGAATTCAAAGGTGAGATCATATGCACCAGGTTACCTAAAATTATTTAATCACTGATGATGTTGATGACAAATAATAAATATCAAAAATTTTACAGAGTTAGTTCTTTCAAAATAAATAAACCTAAATTTTAAAAATGAAATAAAATACTATTATTTAAATAAAAATATCCTTAAATTACTGTCAAATTTTGAAATATATGTATGTCAAAATTATTAAATTTTATTTTGATACTAGCTTTTGCTCGTGGCTCCGCCCACGTGAATATCGGTTCTCCGATACATGGGAAATCCCGACACAATTAATAGTAAATTTATACAAACAGCCTAAGAACCACTTTTACTTGATCTCTCGTGCCTTAACTGCAACTACTAAAACAGGAATCAAGCTGTATCTTCAATTCTACTGGACCCAGTTTTGATGATGACGATGACCTTTAAGATTGTAACACTAACAAAAATCTACTAGCTGGTTTTTGCGTGACACCAGAACAAACAAACAAACAAATATCGATGGATTTGGTTTAAATTAATTAATTAGTTGATCTGAGTAATTTGTTTTTAAATATCTTTGATTTTTGAAAATTTGACATTTAACAATTTT
>WUAW01006941.1:81648-105578 GCA_017165845.1 Thaumetopoea pityocampa | reverse complement strand
ACAAACATCGACGGATTTGGTTTCAGAAGTCCTTAATTAGTCGATTTGAGTAGTTTGTTTTTAAATATCTTGATTTAAAATTTGGTATTTGACAATTTTATAATAGTATACTCGTAGATATCGAAAATCGTCATCTTTTGTGCCATCCCGACAACAACAAACTTGGGTACCTACATGTTAACGTCTAATTACAGGACTCTCCCAACTGCGCTTCACATCTGAAGTTCTTACATGACTCACAAAGTTATCTATCAAACCATTACAGGCTAGTAATGGACGGTATAATATTATCATCATTCTCAACCCATTGAAGTACCCTGCTGGATATGGATTCCTCCTTAAAAAGTAGGGATTTGTCTTAGTCTCCACGCTTGGCAGGAGCCTTGGAGGTCGTTGTAGATTTTGATTAAATAACATTATAACGCTGCAGCCCGTTATCCTGGCACAACGCACGACCAGCTGAGGGGTGTACCCGGGTAACAGCAGCAGCATTATCCTGTTGTCGTCACCGCGCTGCGTCAGTTTCGCTATCCGAGGCTAACTCGCGATGCTATCTCTGCCGATCCCTCCTCTGCACCTCTACAAATCAGTTCGTGAAAAGGATCTAAAATAGACTATACTGTACTCTTTAAAAAAATATATCCACTTATATAATTTTTTTAAGAAGATACACATATTGCAGTCGTAAAACTGTCTCATTCAATCTATTTAGGACATCGTTTAATCTTTTTAGGTGAAGTGTTTGAACGGTTACTTTAAATACTGACATGAAATCCCTACCGGGCCCTACCCACCATTCTTTACAACAAATTTTGAATATTTTTCTCTCTAGTTTCCAGTCTCCAGTGTAGTAATAAATAGTCTCCTAGACTTATACTTCCACAGAGTGCTAATGATGATGTAAACATCATCATCATCTTTAAAGATCTTACGTGTTCACTAGGAAAGCGCAGAATAAAAATATAAAAATAGATATACCTAAGTGTCGCCATAGAACGACGGATACGTCAAGTGTCCGTTATGATTAAATTTCATCGATCTTATCAGACGATATCGATCCCACTATAATAGTAAGATAAATGTACTCGAAATTTCAAAATTACACGCATTTACGCAGCCGCATATACGGAGATATATTTATAGCATACGATGTATTTTTACAATTCAGACTAAGTAATAATAGTAAAAAGACGGAGCGCGTTCAGTTCAGTTTCGTAACGGATACGAAAGGATGACTTAATGTTTTTGTCACGCTCAAATATGTGTTTATATTTTGATCTTATAAAGCGACAGCGACTGTCCGGTATTTGACAGTAATGACAATTAGTACAGATCCGCCTACGAGTCTTGGCCAAATCGAAATTCATACGAATGGCACGAATTTTCGGAGAGCCATCAGTGATCATCATATCATGATCAGTGTGGCCACTGCGTTCGCTTTTGTTGCTCTAGACGTTTCTAATCTAGTTCCAAAGATTTAAATACAAAATTGACAGTTTTATTTCCCTGCCCCAATACCGCTGCTAAAGCACGGTAGTTTCTATGGTGTTTGGCAATGTACGTAAAACAGTGGCTCCCGGCCTGCTATCGCAATAACATTGGACTGGTATTGTGGAGGTTTATGGGGATGCGTTCATATTACTTACTGCAATAACAACACACTCTAGTTTGCGTCGGAGTAATGATGATGACATGTTGACCGTTCTAAGAGGATGGCGTAAGGTGGTGAACAAAAGTATTCTGTCTAAAAATATCTCAGGCAATATAATTTTTATAACTATACACACTCAAATAGAAGCGCTATTATGTTCAGCTATTGGACAAAAAACGGGGCGCTATAGAATCACCTGTTAATATTTGTTTTAGGGCGTATTTTCATTTGATGAATGCGATTTCATTTGGGATGCGGCAAATCACTATTGTATAACGCATGCCATAAGACCTGCATTCGAGAGATCATTTTCATTGTTTGATAGGGACAATATTCGGAGTGCGGAAAATTTCTTTGGTTCTTAGAATTTCATTGATTCAACACAACTGGCGGAGTAACCCCGCATCCTGTTCACCGACCACTTTCACTTTAGTCGTTATCTCACCTGCGGGGAGTTCCTTCGTGTCCGGGGAAAGACCGAGTTATCGATCACAGTAAACATTCCCTTACACAAGTATGCATGTATATAAAACAGTCATTTGCATTTAATTTTCCTCTATTTTGAGGCACATGCTTAATAATCAGTGTGCGGGTGCTATAAAAACCAGTTAGATGATGCACCACGACCTTTAGCAGCACCGTTATCCGGTAATTTAATTTATATCTACAGCGATCACCAAGACGTTTACCAAGTCTAAAGATTAAGGCAAAACCCCCTCTTTCTTAAAGGAGATCTATGTCTAGAAATGGTCGTGATGCACTAAAAATGTTGAATAAATGTTAGTCATTTTATTGACGTTTTGATAAATGTTTAACCATCATCAAGTTAATCAAGATATCATTATAGTAACGTTCACAATTTCAACATATTGTTTGATATTATTATCTCCTTTCTGTTCGTAAATGCTTAGAGGATAAATCGGTGTAGTCTCATGTTTAGTAACAATATTGTTTGCGGCCCTTAATAAAATAAATTTTAAAATAAAATTATAAAGTTGTTTGTACGTCATAGTTATAATCGTATCAGATTACAGATGTTCACTGCTGGTTAGGCTCCTGTAATGGTCGCCACACGGTGCGAGCGCGAGCCGCCTGCTTCCACCGATTGCGCTCGATCTTAATAGGTCACCGGTCCACCTAGTCGGATGTCGACACACATATGTGGAAGTCGTGTTGGCACGACGTGATGACGATGATGCAACGAGATTTCAGTGTTGAGCAAAGGTTGATTTTTTAAGTTAAACAATACTGTAAGGGAGCGCGCGGGCGCCCCCTAGCGTCGATATCAGGTAGCCCCCAAGCGTGCATTGTGCGTGACTCAATCATCTTATTATTGCTGCTGGTCGTAAATGCATTGTTAAGAGTTCATCACTGCGCGAACTTATAATATTTCAGAAAGGGTAGGCAGAGGCGTATGTGTATTTTTTTACATTACTCCCAAATGTTTTTTGATCCAAAGCGATAGGTAGACGTGTCATCTTTCAGGTACAAATTTATTCCCTAGCGGTATTAAGTGGTACTTTATTCCACTCCATAGGTGAATTAAAAAAAAGACATTTATTTTATATAACTCATTTATTTTATATTCACATTGTAGTTACGAGTTTCTTGTGTTGAAACACCAACTTTTATATACGAGTGGGTATAAAATGAGAACAAAATTTTCCACAAAAAAACATCACTATTACATAAAAAGAGAAATGCGTTCCGACAAAAGCTATAATATTTTAGTACTAGTAGATGTTCAGCTATATTCGTATGTAACTTAAAGACGTAACTAAAAATGTACTTGGCAGTAACATAGCGAGTGGACGATACGACGAGCGTAATGATTAATACTGATCGTTGCCAAGTCGACAGCTCACGCGAGACGAACGCGGACGTACATCGAAATGTGCGACGTACTAGATGCGACACTGCCCCTCGATATTGTATTGTAACCAATTGTAGAGTTAACTGGTGCAATTTTACGGGATCCCATTTTCATGGGATTCATTCCCATTTTCATATTAGGAAATTTTCATTTCCTAATATGGACATGCCATACAAGTACTAACAATCACGGAAACTCGCTAAAAACTGGTGACATTCGCTAGTAATATGCATTTAAAAATTATACGTATTCGTAAAATAAACATTCTTATGAGATTCTTAAGAATGAAGCTAAACTTGTCGCCATACTGTTGTTTAAAACAAAAGTTTTAATAAAATATATTGTTTCGGCAAAACAAAGGCGGCGACAGGTGGTCACTGAGAAGTACAACTGCGGATGAGACAATAAATTCCGAATACAGACACGTACGTGTATGTACCCCTAACAATAACCATATAAAATGAAGTTGAAAACATGTAGTTATACCATTATGAGATAATATATTTTTTAATATATTGAACAATCCCAGATTCCTGAAAGCGTGTCCATACAAAGGAAATGTATAAGGTCGTTAACCTAAAGTTGCACTACCTGTTCCTATCCATTGATTATGGCGTAATGGCCGGTCTATATAATTACAATAGCATTACATTCGATGCAATTCAGTGTTGAATTGCGAAGCTTTTAAGTTCCAGTCGGCCTATTCTTTATTGTCAATAAGGCTCGATAGGACTCATTTAGACAGCCAATCGCGTGTCATTACATTGTTATTTATTTCCCAACATCAACGTTTACAATTTATAATTTAAAAATAATGTACATAAATGTGAATATGGATTATTAATTGAACCAGTACCAATCACTTTCTATAAAAACATTATATAAAAACGTATTATATAATATTAGTTATTAGCGTCGCTTGTTATGTAACACGGGATGTTATCAATCACTCGCACTAATGATCGGTCAGTATATTGCACTCAACGACTTTGATGCAATATACCAGATATTTAAGTGATATCTGTTACATAATGCGACAGTTTCGTAAATACTTACAAATAGATTTAGCAACAAATTACATATGTACAGCGCTTTATCGGCTGTTTTTATTTTTTATTCTGCTGGTAACTGGCTATAACCTGCCAAATCACTTTTAATTCCACAGTTTTACGTTGTAAATTGTATCACATATTTTTCAGTGCCATTTCTAGTACGTCTATTTCTATACATCAATGTACAGATAACACAAGCTATCACGAATTGGACAAGCCGAAGTGAATTGAGCCGGCTCAGCCTCAAGATTCCAAGGTTAAAAAAGCTATACAATAATTGACTATATACCTTACACAGCTATAGAGACAAGCGTGATAATACACAAATTGTAATTGAAAACAAAAGTACAATAAGTGTCATTGCTCAATAAAGCTCTCTGTACAAGCTAAATACAACACTGACTTTCCAATACATATGGCTTCACCGGGCAAATAATTTGCATGACTTCGATCCTAATGAGACACTACAACAGCCAATTATAATAAAAACAATCTCATAATTATGGCGGAGAGTTCAGATTCAGGGCACACACCTCCGACATTTCGAAATCAGGTGCGTAGTGATAATTATTACTCACGTTTATCACTCACGTCGTTGAGAAAATTTCTCAACGACGTGAGAAGTCTGCCAACCCGCAGTAGGTGAGCGTAGTGGATCTATTTATATATATAGCCTAACCTTTCCGTTCTGAGGGGACACATATCACCTGAAGTATGACCGCGGACGGGTTGTTAACTCCAGGAATGTCCAACGAGATAGGCCAATAATGCCGGTATCAGATGCTTAATGTGGCTGCAGTACAAGCTTGTAGCCTTTTGAGAAGTACCGATTGAATATTGTGAAACAAAATATCACATTGAAATGGATGGTAATACGGATAATAAAAGTCTAGGTAACTGATTCGAAATTTTACGAGTGCCTTATTAGGGCTACACAAAAACCACCTTTAAATTTATATTCATTCGCACAATCAGCCGACGCGAATCGTCGGCAAACTATTTGCCAAGTAGTGCCCGCCAACTTCTCTAAATCAACACATGCACCGCCACGTTCAAACAATAAACTAATGTCATCGATTTATTTAATTGTGTCTAAATTAATAGATTATTCAAACCACGAAGACATTAAACTATACTTGAGCATAATCATATGAAAACGGCAGTCAACTTAACATATGTATAATAATAGATATTACAAAAAAATGCTGTATTGAGTATGTGATATGATCAAATTATAAAAAGTACATCTGGGGTGCATCTATGGCTTTTTTATCGCGACCATCATGGCTACTTAATAAAGTACAGCGTATTATCGAAGAGATGTCCTGTGAAGGGAATGCAGTAGAAAAGCGAGGCGAGACGTGATAGCTGATAACCGATTATAAAAATGCATTAGACAGAGAGAGTAATTTTGGAACACTTTAATAAAAAAAATACCTGCCTAAACTATCAAAATGATTGCAGCTTGCGATAATCATACTGGGTACGATCATCGCAATAAAAAATAAATTTAGACAACCTTTAGATGAATTAGAGCATAAAGATTCGGTTTGTTAGATTATAATGAAACTCATAAATTTTATATTAATTTAATCACTTATTAATAACGATATGATGATAATGAACTATTTATACTGTACTATTTATTTGCACATAAATGTTAACACACCATAGAACACTACTTTTAAAATGCAAATTTTATTTCTTGGTTTAGAATCATCGGTATTCCACCGATGTTTAATAATTTCTGACATTTTTATTACTTTAAACTCATTTTCCATAGCGATTCGATCTTTTTAAAAACAGGATAGAATGGCAAGAGGAAAAGGTTTGTTAAAGTGCACTTTTTTGTTGAACAGTAAACGCCATGGCATCCCTGATATCTTCAAATATCTGAACAGTGTGATCATTTTTAATAGTTATTTTTCTCATTTCAAATTAAGACTATATGTAGCCTAGAAGTGGCAGTCCGACCACCATAAGATGTATCATCTGATCTCTGTACTTTGGCTAAGTTGAATGAAAGGTGCATGCAATAAAAAAGCCACAAACTAACGAGTGTCAATTATATTTTTCAGAATTTCACATCAATTTCAATAGTTGTAATTAATTATATTTATTATGTAAATTATTAATTGACTAGACTAGTTTAACTAGACTAGAATAATCGAAATTACAAAAAAAAAACTCGAATTTTATTGTGATACAGTTTTTGATAAAATTCGAAAAATATAAAACACTCGGTACACCCGTTAAACACATTCAATTCAATTGCAATAATCAAGACCCCATACACAACGGAGAGTACACAACAAAAAATATCTATAAACTAACCAAAAATAATAAAATGCTTGTTATATATAATGCAATACAAACATAGGCCATTTGTATATGTCACGAAATATAAGGAAGACGAAATTATAATATTGTTCTGACGTTTAATATTGCACTTGTTGTGTGATAACGTTCATTTTGTATAAAACACGCGCATTGTTCAATTTTGTCATGTTTTGTTAAAATGAGACTGATTTACTTGGTTGTTACAACATTATTGTATTCGATATTACTGATCGATCTTTTGTTAGAATCGACTAAGAATACATACAGTAATACCCCGACTTGCACGAACCCGGAACGCGATTTTCAAATCAGGCCGATTCATTTTTTGTTTGCGCGCTACTCAACTTCAAATGCACTAGCATGTCATTCAACTTCAAATCAAGTTGAGTGGCATACTAATAGTTATTAGAACGCTGCTAGAAAATTTTGCGAGAAAAAAATTTTTCATTAAATTTTATGAAACATCATTATTTTTTTTAATCTATTTTTATTTACAGCCTTTTGTTTAGGATTAAACATGCCAGCCTCATTGTTTCTACAGATCATATTTAAGTAATCCTATCGATTTATACCTTTCCAAACAAACTTGTATATTTGGATGGCATCATCACTGCATGGTTTAGATAATACACTTTGAAACGCACCTACATCAATGAGGTTGATTTTAATACGATCAAATAAAGCTCCTCTTTCTCTGGTCAGTCCGGCACATTCCACCAACAAATGATGGACATCTTCCACTGTATTACACGATCCACAGATGAAACATCATTATAAAACATCGAAATAACTTCGGTTTGCGATTTTGTATTTGTGTTATCTAAGATTTAATTAAACATTTTTTCCTATAATAAATTATTATTTTCCTTTGTCTCCGGCCCCAACTAAAAATAATTTATATGCGAAATTATACCCCGACTTACGCGAATTCGTCATACGCAGTTATCTCTCAGTCCCACCTATCTCGGGGTGTTACTGTAAATGTTTTATAAATATACCGGATAAATAAAAAAATATTAGTTACCTAGTAATCGCAACTAACCATTCAACAATTAATACTTGCTCTAATTTTTATATTTTATGACGGAAAAAGACCACGCATTCGCTCATACACTCGTTGCTCAGACTTAGTAAAGACCCTAACTATCCCGCTAATACCTGAAGCTATAAAGACCGCCAAGGACAGGAGTACATGGAAGGGCATAGTGTATCGAGCAGTCAAAAATAGAACTTCAGCTGGAATGAATTACCTTCGGGAATGAAGACACGGACTAAGAAGAAGAATATTTTAGTCATTAAATAAAAAACAGGTATTATTGTACCTGCTGCGGCTCATAAACAATTACAGAAGATTCGAGACAATACAATATTTATTTACAGTTCATACATTACAAGTAAAGGCGGACTTAACACCGAGGGCGTTTTCCACCAGTCAGCCGATACTCAGGTAGAGCAGACGATGAAGTAGACGCAGCAATGTTATCTAAAGTAGATGAAAATACAATAAATATATAAAATATTAATACATACTTTAAAAAATACTAATATATATTAATAAATATAAAGAACAATATAAATTATTGTATAATGATTTCGAGAACTCACGTAAAAGCAGTTTATGTACCTTAACTTTGAACGAATTGCGGGTAGTTGACAACCTGACTTCAGTGGAGAGTATGCCATAGAAAGATTGATTGTACAAGAAAAGAAGAGTTAATAATATCAGAATTGTGAGGACATCGAAGCAGTAAATTATCAGAGGAGCGTAGGTTCCTGTCGTGTGCAGAATGAAGATATTGAAAATGAGTAGTTGTATAGCTCGGGCATTAGGAGATAATATCATTATAATGTCTCGTTGCAATATAATTATATTGTATTATTGTTATTGTGTCTAGATTGGAGATAATGACAATATCATTACAATGCTAATGTTGAGCTCTGTAGGATATTCGCATATATTTTCAGTATAATCAATAAGCAAGGTATGTGTCAGAGTTGTGTTCGGCTAACTTCGTCAAACCGAACTTTATCGAAGGAATTGCGAATACAAATCTTCGAATGTGTATCAGTGTACAGCAACTTCAAAATCAACGGTATTTTACAAAGGGGAAACAAATAGACGTGGAGTTGGAAAATACGTTTATTTCTATTGGTCGAGCGTGCAGGTTTAATTTTATAGGTCCCCAATGATGTAGTTGGAAACTCTGAATCACTTTGTACTGTATCAAAAATTAAAACTTAGTTATTAACAAATATGATAGTTATAAAATATATAATACATAGGATATTAGTTGATTAATTAGAGCAAGTCCCTATTGCTGATAGTTTTTTTACTATATTATATTGATATTATTAATATCGCGACATATAAATGTGAACAACCAAATATTTAGAAATTATGTCAACTATCTCAAGCTGTGCTAGTCATCACGATAAAACTCAAAGCACCTCTACTGCGGTTCAAAAGTAAATAGTCACAAATGTGGTTACCATAGAGTATGTTGAGTTTGCAACCCGCACAAAAGCAAAATACGAAAATTTTTATATTCGGGATTTGCTCCGTATACTACCCAATGACTGATATGTTTAACATACTATTGATTTAAAAAAAATACAAACATCTGTTGTTTAGTAAAAATAAAAAAAAATGCTTTAAAATGTACTTATATGCTCCATATAATAAATGTAACTGTTCATAGCGTATGGCCAAAGATACAATATTATATGTTATCCTACCGGCACGAGTACGCAAGCGCTACAACTCATAATACACAGTAATCATATCAACGAATCACAACGGTTACTACGCTAACCCAACGAACAGTAATTTACGTAGCTTAGCTCCTTAATCTAGTTTCAAAGGCCTTGTAACTAACTACCCTTATGTCCTTTAATAATTCCGATTATAAGGTCACCATTGCGTTACAAATACACCATCACTATATCACTTGAGAGAAATTAACTAGTTACACGTAAAATTCAACTTAATATCGAATTGCTTAAACATAATAAAAAACATTACATTGATTTGTAGAAAAATGTTAAATTATTTAGTTACACAAGATCGCTTAATCTACGGCTTCGAGAGGGAATTTTTCGGCGAATCGCTCAAGCGTCGCGGCTACTACGCACCGAATGCCAAGACACAGAGACGTCCGGATGTCCGGACATCCACACGTCCGAGTGTCCGGACATCCACACGTCCGGATATCCAGACAACAAGTCGCCTGGATGTCCGAACATCCGGGCGCCGTCCGACGACGTGTCGACAAATTCAGTCAAAATCTTGTATAGATTGCTGTAAGATTCTACGAATTCCGAACGCTTCCACTACGAAGCTAGTGTGCGAGCGACAAAAAAAAATTCAGCCCTCGAAAGCTTACAAGTCGTTTTTGTTTCGGTAAAATGGTCAAGGAGTACTCCTTAACAGTGGTCGAGGTCCCTAACCGACGAGACTTACAGGCACTAAACGCCGCCGCACCCGAACGTCCTCACGTTCAATAATACATTGAAAACCGCATAACACATTGAGATGCTCTCACAATTTCACTATATGTTTGTATAACTTAAGTCATAGTCTTTATTTTATTTACTGAGATCAATTTTGCCTCTATGCACTAGATCGAGCCGGTATCGTCGCCAGCGATCGTCCGCCCCTCCTCCGCCTCGGATCTCCACATTAATATCAACATTTTTGTATATATAGGAACATTAATCTTAAAACCAATTCCATCGACGCGGTACGCAGTGAGTATATGGTCCGTATTAAATATTTCCTAACGATTCAAGGGAATCAAGCAATAGAGCAATAAAAAAAACTGTTAGTTAATTGATCAGGAGTGATCACTGATTCCTTTAATCATTCGGACAATCACTGCAGTATTTTCCTTGTTTATAACTTATGATAAACATCTAATAAAACTATAGTATTTAACTATCGAATACTTCGTTATTTTCTAAATTAATAAAATTATAAGCAGTCGAAGCATTATGCATGATTAACTCGGAGATTTTTAAGAAAAAAAAGTCGACCCGAGTCATGAATCAAGTGACCAATCTTTCTCTATTAGTGTGAGGCGGAGGGTAGGGAGTGACACTGCGCACTCTGACTCATTTCACGCCGATGTACGGGACAGCCCGTAGTGGTCCATAGCTGTTTTAAATAAATATTAATATTAATGGATTCTTTTAAAATAATCCACAAATATCAATATTTGTCGGGTATTACGTGCATTTTTAACTTTGGCCGCATTGTCTACGTATACAAATATTTAACTAAACCAAACAAAGTTGGAAATTGTACCTAGTCATTTAGCTGGTCTCCAAATTTTACTAGATTGTAATTATTAAGTTATTAATGTTTTCAGATCTCATTTATCGAGAAAACAGTCGTTTTTAAAGTAGCGTTTGTCATATCACGTATTTTAAACATCATCGGACCACTTTGAATGGGTGAACTTCGACTTCATAGTATTGCCGTGTCAGCGATTCAGGATCAGCACGCGAAATGAGTCGCGGAGTGCGGCGGTCAGCGGTCAGCCGGCAGCGCGCGGTGGACACGCGGATCAGACAAGGTGGTCGCGCTCGTCGAGGGACACGTCGGAGTCGCGGTCGGGGCGAAGCTCGCGCTCCAGGTCGAGCGAGCGGCGCTCCAGCTCGAGGCGCACGCCCGCCGCGCCCGCGCACCGCCGCGGGGCCTCCAGGGACGACACCTGCGCACACTACTCACTACAACACAACCGGCAAAGAATGTCACCAAATAATTCCGCAACGAGATAAGCCGCGGGAGAACTAGGGAATAATAGAAACTTATTCAGAACAATTTAGATTAATCCATTGCAGGTGCCAATGTTAAGAATAACGGCACAGACTATAACTGACGCCATTAAAAATAATTTTTAAACTAGACTTTCCGTTATAATACTGTATGTTCTGAAGTAAATGATTTTAAAATGACACACGTGATTTTAAAATTATACTAAATTTCTAATTCCATATCTTTCTATTTATTATATTTCTGTTTTCTTTTTATCTATCAATTTAATGCAGGTATACTTTAATTTTTTTTCTTTAAATAATACACGGATGTGTACCATCTCTTTCTACCATCGGACCACTCGCCAGTAGCAGGGTGTTCATTCTCACAAATGAGAACCAATTGAGGCTGTACGTGACCACTGGGTCACACCAGTTTCAGAGGAATCTCCTCTCGCGAACGCCCCGACTGTGGAATGAGCTCCCTGCTGAGGTTCTTCTAAGGGACTATAATATGGAGTTCTTTAGGAGGGCAGTAAATAGATTTCCAAATAGTTGGCAACGCGCGTGTGATACTCCTGATGTCGCAGGCGTCCACAAGCTGCGGTGACCGCTTACCATCAGCCAGGCCGTGAGCTTGTTTGCCACCATCGTGGTATGAAAAAATTACCTTGGCGAGGCGGCGAGCGGAGGGCGGGCGCTAGGAGGGCGCGGGCAGGTGTGGTAGCTTGCCCCCCGCCCAGTACCGGCCCCCGCCCGCCGCCAGCGCGCCGCTCTCCTCCGACAGCGCCGCCTGCAGCTTTGCTTCTGTAAAAACATCGGGTATATTTCTTAAATGGTTCATATTACAATATTTAGCAAAGTGACATGTTTTTAATTTAGCATCAAGACGAAGAAAAATTTGTTAAGACCTTATAATTGGAACGTTGGCAGTATTAAAAATATTTAATGAATTAATTATAATGAAGTATCGATGAAAAGCTCAAAACAATAAAAATAAAAAATAAATATTTATGTAATTTTCTCTTAAGAAAATTAATATTGTGTATCTGTGAGTCACGTGATTGGAAATGCTATTCAGAAAACGTGACGTCAACGTTCAATAAATATACACATTTGACAGCGTTGTTAGGTTATCAGATTTAATTTTTTGCTCTTTTATTACTTCCTGCACGTTGCACATTGATAGTAATTTTCCGCGTTGATAAATAAAATTCGCAATTAAATAAACAAAACAACAACAATTAAGCAAAATCAACTTCGCACATAACCTTTTGTTTATTGCATAATGACGTCAAACGTAGTCGCGTGACCATAATGCCGCATTTATTGTGGCATACGTTTTATTTAAATTGAAAAATATGTTTTTATTGCATTTAAAGTTGATAGTACTTGATTTTGAAGATACAAAGCGTTTAAAATAAGTTTAAAGCGTTTAAAATAAATTTAATGTCATGTACGTTCGTGTCTTGGTCTCTGTGACGTGACAACTCCGAAAAGGTACGTCGATAAATACTTCGCCTACCTGGTTGTCGCCCTTAAAAACACACTAGCAAGCGATAATGAATCAAGTGAGCTGCCAACGGAATGAATGAAATGAAAAATGAACCTTCTAAGATGTCAAAGATCGGGCAAAGTAAAGAAAAAATATGAAAAATCTTTGTATTAACCAAAGATAATTATTCGTTGGTGTCTGGTGTTAGGTCACAGAGAATTAAGTTAAATCAAATACAATAAGTTCATCTTAATTATTTTTTTATAGACGACAAAAGACACACTACAGCTTATGCTTCGTCTGTGGCAGAATTAGCGCGACACATTTAACCGAATGTCTTAGTCGAGGAGTGTACTAACTGGCGACTTGCGAGGCGTTGAAGGTGACGGGCGTGCGCGCCAGCGGCGTGCGCAGCGAGCCCCCGCGCCCGCCGCTGCCGCCCGCGCCCGCGCACCCGCCGGACACCCCGCTCCCCATACACCCGCCGCTCGTCTGTAAACAATATCGAATCATAATGTCGCAGGAACCTTTATTACTTGAAACAGGGTATTTGACTCGATTTTTTTTTATCAATTTATATAAGTTTTATCAACAACTTAAGTTAGTATGTAAATCAGAATAAATTTTATAAATCAGTTCAGTATTAAGTAAGTTAAAAACCTTTCAAACATCTAGTAGTGGGGGAATCGTCAACTTACAAAAATGGATGCACATAGTATTTATTACGTCACCGCCACTATGATGTGGGCGCACGAGATAGCGAGATGTCCCCACTGAACTCCCGCTCTTCTTTATACCCATTTTTAAAATACTAATTACTACCTCTTTTTTATCACTAACTCCGGTACTGTTTTCAGAGAAAGTTTTTAATGGTATTTGCTGTTACGTCTTCTATCTATTATAAAATTGTTAATGTCAAATCTTCGAAAATCAAAGATATTTAAAAACAAAGTACTCAGATCGACTAATTAAGGGCTTCTGAAATTGAATACGTCGATGTTTGTTTGTTTGTTCGTGCTTCACACAAAAACCAGCGGGTGGATTTTGGTTAAACTATTACAGTCTTAAAGGCACTATTCCGACTTAAATGATGCAGTATGATTCATCAAAATCGGTTCAGTAAAATTGAAGATACAGCTTGATCGCTATTTTAGTAGTCATCATTAAAGTACGAGAGGTTAAGTAAAAGTGGTTATTAGGCTTTTTATATGAATGTATGATTATGTCAAGATTTCCCATGTAGTGGAAAACTAACATTCACGCGGGCGGAGCCACGGGCAAAAGCTAGTATAAAATAAAATGATGTATTGGTACATCATATACGAAAATAAGTTTTCTGCTAGTGTCGCCCAGAAACAGTCGTAGTCTTGCAAGCAGGACTGGCAGAAAGATAAAGGTATGATACCGCGAAAGGAGACTGGCAGAAAGATAAAGGTATGATACCGAGAGTGGAGATAGGCTATGAATCATTATCATCACTTAAAAGTTAACTAACATTAAATTCCATAGGTATTAAGTCCGCCTGTACACATAATGTTATGTGAAGTATAAATATATAAAACTCACATTACGGCCTTTTTAAAAAAAATCTTAGCATCCATCTTTACTTCCGGTTAAGGTCGATGTTTTGGCACATTTGGCACAAGAATTAAACTAAAAACGTTTTTAAAAATATGAACTTTTGTGAATAATGATGAAAATGATTTATATTGACTAATGTAAATAAATACTAATATTTATTTCTTTCTATTATGTATTTATTCTTAATATTTATTTATCTTTTTTTTAATAATAAATACTAGTGGTAGTCTTTAGAAAAACAGTTACTGAGACTGACAATGGCCAGCGTCATTGTTATATTTTGGAGAAATTAATGAACACTATAATCCGACTCAATACAGTTATTTTATATTACGCTGTACTATGAAAATCTTATAGTTGAACACGATCCTAGATCCTTCTGGTATTGCGGGTGTCTATGGTCACCGGTGATCACTTACCATCAGGTGACCCGCTTGCCCGTTAGCCCCCTTTTATATAAAAAAAAATCCAAGTTGTGTCGTCACCGAGCACTCAAGTCATACAGGAACGACAACTTCATTAACCGAGGTTAAAAGTTCTCAGTTCATGCAAGGGAAATGGGAGAACCGACGCGTTTCGTGTTCCGTGGTTTGTTCATTCTAGATCTTGCGGTGTTACTGATGTACCCAAAAGTCGAGGCCTTATTACTTTTCATGACTTCCAAACAACTGAGGAGCTCATGGAAATATTAGCACATACATTTATCAATTACAAAAATTGCCATGTTCTGCTCAGAGGCTCAGTCTCAGTGTTTCCGGATCAGAAGAGGAAGCACAAATCCATAAGTTCACCACGACTATTACTTTCAGCTAAAAATGACAAACAGAAATTGCTTATCTCTGGGCGTAACAGATCTCTCTGTTGTGGAAAAAATGTTTACTTAAGTTTAAATTATTAAATGGTATATTTATTTGATGGAACTATTATAAAGACCATATTAAATACTTATTAGTTACGAAATATATTCTACAGCGCTAGTACGAGTGTATATATAAGTAAATCACTAGCTAAATGTAAATACATACATACATTCACGCTTTTTTCCCCGGACTCTTCGGCGGGGCATCGAACCCCGGTCTCCCGCGTGCCAGGCGGGGATATTGACCACTATACTATCGAAAAATTGGGGTAAGCAGAGCCTACTTCTTCCACTTGCTAGTAGTTAAGTGGCTATCCGTAGTCCACTTTTCACCCTTGCGGGAAACGAGACGTGTCGTATGGCGAACGACGATGCCGCCATTTCAAAAGTGTTAAAGTTTCTCATTGCGTTCCCACGAAAAGGAAGGGTAAAATAGGTCCACCCAAACAGAACCTCGCATGCTTGGGTAAGGCTAGCCATTGTCTTGGGTTTAGACATGCAGCCATCGGCGCGACAGCCACTGGCTTAGTGGAGAGGAAAGGAAAGAGGGGTGAGGTAGGAAAGGTGTATTTAGCAAGGAATATGGTATTTGGGAGAAGAACTATAGGATATAGGATACTACTATCTCGGAAGGAGTAGGAAGAGACAGCAGTAGCTCGGGAGCCGAGGTTGCTTACCCGTGTACTTAAGTCTATTTGCCGGACAAACTCTAAGTACTCCCTGACCTAAATGTAAAGAGGCTTCGTAATCCATAAAACAAGAATAAAATCTGTGAAATATTTTTGACACTGTTGATTAAAAAAGATGAAGTAACGCTATTCTATGCCGGCGCTACACAGCAATTATGGCTAACCCCCTTTTTATATAAAAGGAGGGAAACGGGCGAGCGGGTCACCTGATGGTGAGGGATCACCGCTGTCCATAAACACCCGCAACACCAGAGGGATCGCAGGTGCGTTGCCGGCCTTTAAGAAAAGTGTAAGCTCGTTATCCGCTTGGAAAAACCACCGCTGGGAGCTCATTCCACAAGTTGGTGGTGCGCAGTAAGAAATTGCGCGAAAAACGAACAGAAAAAAATCCTTTTTAAGAAGGAGGCGGCCCGTGTCCATTTGCGGATTACCAGGGGCTGATAATGAAGATGATATTTTATTTAGATCGTGAAACTATAAATGGCTCTTCTGCGAATTTGTTTTCAGCATAGGATACTTCAAGAACTTAATTTAAATAATCCATTGCTGCAGCTGAAACCGATTCGATTAAGATGAATAAGCGTACGCACTGCGATTAAACACGTTCAATTCGAAACGGAAGAATAATGTAACGAATGGATTTTTACTGATTTTAAATTCATTAAGCACAGAAATCAGGAGATTTCATTTTTTTAAATTTATTTAATTAAAAAAAACTGATTTCGAAGTATCAAATTGAATCAAATTTATAAAACATTTTTAAAATCAGTCGCTGAAAAAACTGCAAGTGCGCGCTGTTTTAATCGCAGTGCGTGCACTGACACATCATGCATTTGGATAGACATTCTCGCGATATTTTTTTGGAATAAATCCTTGAATTTATTTAAAATGTGTAAATAAAAATTAAATGTAAAAAATAGCAAATTATATAAGAATTAAATATTTTGTGACAATATGACTAAACCACCAAGAATGCTGGCGGTGGGCGGCATGAGACGCTCTAGAGTGGAATAGTAGCAACCCTGTCATGACTAAACAAATTCACTCGTGATACGCCGTGCGTGCGGGATGAGAGTTGGCCCGGCGAAACTACGAGTATTATAATAATACCGCGCCTATTTCGAAATAATATCGCCTGTTTTGAATATTGTAGATGGGAAGAAATGTTATGTTGCTTGAGGACTTTATTGCTTAGTCAAAAGTCGTCATTCGAGTTGTTCTCTGGGTTAAATAACGCCCATTGCCACTTAGGAAACGAATGTAATATCTAGTTTAGATGTGACTTCGTGTTACAAAAGGCATATAAAATGGTGGATTTGGACTGATGTATGACTGACAGTAGTTGTCGTAGGTACAGGGGAGGCTACGGGGATGAAGTCAGACGCCAGACAGATATCTTAATCAACCCCCACAGTCACATCCCCTGCATTAATAGCGGATCATGATTTATGCCGGGATAAAGGTATGATGGAAAAAAAAATTATAAATGGAAGCATTCGTATTTGTTTTTTTATTCAGACATGCTGTTTGGCTATAGATTACCTTTATTGGGTGACGGGGCAAGTCTGGCCATTGTAGAATGCACCCCAGAAGAAGCAAAACGAGAAGGAGGAAATAACTAAAATACATCTCAAGTAAGGCTCATGACATAGCATGAGTACTCGCGGAGGAGAGGATTCGATGAATATTGCCTCGGTACAACTTGTATCTCATAACGGCAGAAACTAGATTCTTCGATCATTCGAGATCGATTCGAGATTTTGGAACACAGGTCGGATTTCTATTGAAATAGAAATCCGACCTGTGTTCCAAAATCTCGAATGAATGAAACTACACTCAACACACCGCCTTTTCTGAAGAAAAGGCGGTGTGTTGAGTGTAGTTTCATTGACGTTGTCGTCGGCGTAAACATGAATTGCATCGCCTCTGCCGTCACATTGCCACAAAACAAACTAAACAGTAACAAGCGAACCAAAACAAACCTATTTGTCATTGCACTTGATGTTCGGCTGTCGTTTGGCGTATTGCGCTCTACTAACGTGAGTGGGCAGCGAGTGCGGCAGTGGCAGCGCCTGCGGCTGCGGCTGCGGCTCGTCGTCGTGCGGCGGCCGCGGCAGCCGCCGGCGCAGCCACGCGTGCCGCAGCGCCTGCGCGGGCGTCAGCCGCTTCTCCGGGTCCCACTCCAGGCACCTGTGGCACGTTCATTAGATATTTATTAGGTTTAACAAGTTGTTAAGAAACGTCACGTGATTAATGGACGTCCCCATAGAGGTAAAATTTGTTTGTTGTAAGTTTGTATGTAGGAGGTATGTAATTCTAAAAAAAATATACTGTTAGAAAGCTATATTATTCCTGAATGTTATAGGCTATAAATTATATTTATATCTTGCATATTAGCCGAGCTGTAACAATGTTTGATTAGCAAGTCGGAAAGCAATACGATTACGAAGAAATTATGGCGCACGCCCGGGAGGGCTTTCGAGTAGACAGGAAGTGCACGTGAGCGGAGCACCGGACAACGGCTATTTGCTATAATATCCACAAGTACATAAGACTCACCTTCTGATAAAGTCAATGAAAAATTTGTCCTGGCAACCCTTGAGGGCTGTCACAAAACTCTTTGAACCGGGAGGACCTCGAGGTTTTCCTCTTCTGGACATACCTGAAAACATAACAAAAATACTTTAAATATAATTAAAAATAATGAGACTTTTAAAATGATACTTTCAAAACGAGTACTCCTTAAATTTTTTAACAAACTCATAAATAATAAAAAAAAAATGTAACCGAAGTGAGATTATATAATCATTTTTGGTTATCAATTCACAGGTGGTTAGAATTTAGAATGAAACAGCTCTGGGAAGTTGGCACCACAACAATAAGTGTAATTGTAACTCTCAGGAGTTACAATTACAGGGTGACTCCCGTTCACCACTTCGTTTAGTGCGAAAATTCGATGCGCGGCGAAATGTACAATGCCTAAACTCTTCTTGTAACGAAGATAACATAACCTCGTTTCCCAATGGAAGTAGTTCTCTTATCTGAAATTAATGCGCAACCATGAAGCGGACTGCATTTTCGGTCATCTGGAGTTGCTGGTTCTTCCGCGCGAAAACGACCCAGAGTGCAAAGGATTAATTTATCATCAGATTGCAATGCCCCAAGCATTATCGTGTTTCGGTGAATGACAAAGTGTGGAAGTCCCGTACAACATGCTTATAACAAGAGGCAGTCAGTCTCTGGGGAGTAGCAACGCATCTACATCAATAGCAATATTGTCTATAGTAGCTATGAATGAATGTTTTGTAGATATTTATGGTCTGCAAGAGCCACTTATCATCGGATAAGCAAAATAAGATCCGTATGATGTTACTGAAATGAAACGAACGTGCATCTAATATACATCAAAACATCAGACCACTCACTGCTACATAAATGGCGATCTTGGTTGATTGCTATCCCTACAGAATACCTCGCGACCACACTAGAAATACTTAACGATGCAATTTATTACCAATGTTCTAGCATTATATCGAAATAGGCGAGGAATGTTGAGTTTGTTTTATGGCTTTGTTTTAAAGTCAAATAATTAGCAGAACATAACATCTCAACTATTTAGTTACCTTCTATTTCTATTTCATTTGTACCTAAATTACACAAATAAAGATGATCTGATCTGAAGTTATCCTAGCAGTCATCAAAATAAACGCAAAGACTAACCCCTAAGACCCACTACTTTATGTGCCTAGCGATACATGGGCACAGTTTTTGATTAATCCCTAACATTTTTAGAAATTACGATACGCTTTTCTCGTTATTTTTTTATTATTATTATAGGACAATTTGCTTTCAAGATTTTTGAAAGGTTAACTTACTTAACGCATCATTATTATATGTCATTTACTTTTTTTTATTACCATAAACACAAATCAAATTTTGTCTTAATTACATAACAATCAATTGTTTGCGGATTCGAGAATAAGACGCTCACAACCTACGTTTATTACCTCATAAAGCGGTTTCAACTGAAATTTAATACCGATCGCTGTGACAAGCACGTGCGTCGTAATAATCCTAACCACACTTGGCAGACCACCAAAAGGGCCAGACGTCTCTATGTACACCCATATACTCGTATATTTGTTTGAATTTGGTGGTGAAGTTTGGAATGAATACGCTGGGGCAGTAAGAACCGCCTTCTACAACAACGCCTACAACGCCAAATAGCAATACTCCGTTGCTGTGCTCCGGTTAGATGGTAAAGTACTATCAACAAACTTGAAGCATGACCACCACGTAGCGGCACTTCGTATGCAGTAACTAGAGGCTACAATATAAGATTTTGTCTCATTGTGTTTACTGCTGCAAGAGAAAAAGTTTTAGAATTTTTAGCTACAAGTTTGTTGATAATACGTCCCCGCAATCAAAGGTACTAGAGGCCTAATAAGCCAGTCCACAAAAGTAGCAATTAGCATTTTCAGAATTACCAATCTGCATTAGGATCGGAAGAGTCTCGAAACTTCTGACGATACCTATGCGTGGCAGTAGATTCGCTACATCCATATTGTAAAAAATACCTCATTAATTCTAAGCAATATAAAATCGCCCAGACTAATAAGCAGCTAATACCTTCTGAAGAACCTAATTCGATAAACAGGTGATTAGGTCTCGCAAGGCTTCCGAGAGTCTTGTATTAAGTGCAAGACTGGGTATGCAAGAACAATATCAATACTATAACCTGATTTACCGTTACAAGACTAAGACTGGGCGAGTCTCGTCTCGGTCTTGCATAAAAAACACTACTAAAACCTGATTTACTGGGGCAAGACCAAGGCTGGGTGAGTCTCGCGTCGGTTTTGCATAGAAATCCGCAGTGTAAACGCGAATCATTGCAACAAAAACCAAGGTTTATCGCGCCAAAAAGTGTAATTTACATTCTATTTGCAGACATTGTAAAATATTTTTATCACAATTAAAAGAATTCATATGTACAATAAAAGAAAAATGAATGCAAACTTAAACATTGTTATTATACATTAATATATGAATATAATAATAGCGTTACTCCATATCTTCTCGTGGATGCTGTAAGAACCATGGATGCTGTAAGAACCTGTGGTGGATGTTCTAGGATAATCAGCAGCAGGGTTAACCCAAAGATATTCAATCTATCATTCTTAACCAGATTAATATATTAGTCACGAAATTTGTGACGAAATCAGAAGGGACATCGCGTTAGTAAATGTGGTATGTGTGATTCAGAATATTCATCACTGCGATGTCGTGACGCTGAAATGGATGCGCGACGTGTGTCAGCTTTAAATGTCTGTTAGCGCCGTGACGTATTTTTATTTTTAGTTATTTTGTAATGTGTCTGACAGTCGGTCTGCGTACCCACGTACCGTCAAACAGTTAATGTTTTCTTGTTATGTTTTTTTAGTTTACCAGTACTGGTGATTATTTAATTGGACTGCTGCCGTAATGTCTATAGAGACAACACTTTATCAATTTTTTAATACGTTTATTTATTACTAGCTTTTGTCCGCGGATCAGCCCACGTAGACCGACTTGAAAACCTTCCCAGCGATGATCGGGTTTATAAATTCAATCAAAAATTTGCAACAACTTCTCTTTCGTAACTTACTGCAATAAAACATAATCTAAATCTTATTCCAGATTATAAGAAATAAATGAGGGAAAACCCCGTCGAAATCCGTACAATAGCGCCATCTAACAGCTTTTGCCATCAATCTACGAATAAGTCAAGGTAGAAGTAACCCAAAAATTATGTAAACAAGATCAAATTTAAAAAGCAACTGGACTATAAACTAATATTTATAATACAATAATAAAATATCGTTTAAAATTTCGCCCAAGCAAAAGGGGACCAAGAATCTCCCTAATTTTGGATTTAATAATTACCTATTTGTATTTAGTATTGCGACCCAAAGATATCGAAATTGATTTAGCGTGCAGAAGTAGCCTCATGATAAAACCTGCTCAGGCCAACAACAGGGTTGTATTAGATAGTGTTTATTTAGATCTGAAGTGAAAAAATATATGGTTTTCGTGTAATATGCCTTGTATTAATTCCAAAAATAACAGTAAGACATACAGACAGATATAATATAAATAGAAGGGAATTAATGTTTTACGTGCTTTCGAAAACACAGAGAAGCCACGAAAATGACTAACATTTTCGTGTTCGGCCGATGTTCGAATCACAGACTACTGGACCCGAATGCGACACAATATCCACTGCACCACTATGACTCTTATTACTAAACTAATACACAACCTTTTTTATATCGTGAAAAAACGAAACAATGTAAATATAAAAAAAAAAAATGATGACTCGTTTAGTAATACTCTGGTAAAGCTGTCGTATGATGATGGCCTATGTCATGACGATTCTACGGATTTAGACTAGTACTAGTAATTTATAAAGCTCGTACCTCCGCTGAGGACCGTGGTGCCGTCGGCGAGCGTGGTGGCGGTGCAGTACCGCGGCAGGCCCTTACTGCTGATAAAGTTCTTGGAACGTTTGCCCTGCTCGATTAGCTTCTGTGGCGGCATGCCTAGAAGCTCGATGATACACGCCATCTGGTCCGCCTCGTCTTCGCCTGGGAGCAAGGGGAAGCCTGGAACATCAAATTCACCAATTTGAAATAGATATATCATATCAGAATCCACCTCCGCAGCTTTATCATCCCCTGAAATAATAATATTTTCAAGACACGGTCATTGATCTAGCCTCAAACTAGGACTGCCTGTATCTTGGGTATACTTATACAGATAAATATACATACACACACACACTCACGCCAACATCCAATAAGGGTAGGCAGAGACCATAGTATATACTACATACAGTCACACCTGTTTCCCATTGGGGTAAGCAGAGACCACTTCTTTCCACCTGCAACGACTGTTTAGTGAGCAAAGTGGATATCCGCAGCCCACAGTTAACCCCACACAGATAAATATACTCGGTTATAAATATTCATGCGTGCACACAGTTTACCCCTTCCGAGATTCGAACCCATTGGCTATTGACATTAAAAGCAAGGTCACTACCAATGAACTAATCAATCGTTACAATAAAAATACTGAGTAAATCAGTAACATTGTGAAACGAACTCCCACTGGTGGTTTTCCCTAACTCCTGCAGCATGGCAGCGTCCAAGATAAGAGTGTCTTTCTAAAAGGGCAACCTCGCATCAGTGACCGCCCTGGCACTGCAGATGTTCACGGACAACGGTGATACTTACCAACAAGCGACTCATATAATCACTGCACATTCTTATACAAAACAAAGTTATAATAAGCTAGGGCAAGCAGTTTTGTAACTACAAAGTTAACGATCCAGGTTTGCAAGGTTTTAAATTTAACTGATAGATAAAAGTGGTATGGTCGTATGCATGCAGTGAAGTTAGCCTCCATAGATTTCAAGGATAGTGCAGCTTAAAACATACAAACAGCCAGCATTTAATGGTGGTATAATTCTGCTGTAACACAACCTAACTAAATTAGACTCTCCCTATCTTTTTCTAATGCCAAACGCCAAAACGAGATAGCGAACATTTATAGCGAGTACCGACCTACATTTCTGTCAAAAATGTTGCGTTTTTGCGT
>WUAW01006941.1:65841-75884 GCA_017165845.1 Thaumetopoea pityocampa | reverse complement strand
TAATGTAGAATAATGTAATGTGGTAATGTAGAAATATAGTAATGTAGAATTTAGTTAAGAAAGGATTTTTGATTTAAATCATCCGTTGGTATGTCACAGTGCGCCTTACCTTCCAACCAGTTGATTGGGGATTCGAATTCGACGCACCAATTGAGTACGTTGGTGTTTACAATGTAGACCGTACATGAGTGATAACTTAGTGGTACGGGATCGGGATCGAACACAGGAACGATCTGTTACATCAAGGTGCATGTCTTGCACCATTCGGCGAATTGTGATTTAGGTATAGTTTTTATCATAAGATTAATATTACACCAGTGTAACATTTTCCAGTGATTGTCATGTCTCATAAAATTCAAAGAATTCTAAAAACAAATTGTGATACATGTAATAAACGGAATGGTCTTTTTTAATTTTTAGGATTCCGTAGCCTAAGGGCCAAAATGGAACCCTTATTAAAATAAGGGTTCCATTTTGGCCCTTAGGAACGGACTTAGGAATAAATTTCGTCCGTCTTTACTTTCGAGTAAAGTTTTCATTATATAGATGAAATTCGATAGGTAGGTGTTTTCTATAAACCGCTAAACAATAATGTGGATAAATTAGGAAAAAAAATTGAGGTTGGCTCTCCATACATGTAACTAAGTTCTGAAAGTCTCCAAAAATGGTACGAAAGTTTTAAATAACTCTTGCATTTTCGTCAATGTTAAGAGAAATATTATTCCAAACACGTCAAAAATGTTACACCCTAACTTTTCAACTATGAGGTGGAAATTTTTGAAGAAGTTTAAAGTAATCCGAATCTTAATTATTTTTTCATATTTAAAATTAAACAAAACTTTGACTTGTTCTGTAGTATTTGTATTACACTAATATGTCAGAATATTTATAGTCTAACGGTGCCAGACACGGCTTGCGATCAACAGGTCGTAGGTTCTATCCCAGTCCCGTATATTTCCGTAATTATTTCTAATTCATGTACAGTCTACATTGCAGACACCAATAAACATAACGGTGAAGGAAACCTTCGTGAAAGAACGTTTATGCCCGTATGTGTGTGTGAAGTTACCCAACCTGCACTAGGCCGTCGTGGTAGATAGACTACGGCCTAATCCCCCTCCTGATCGGAGGTCCGTGCCCCTGTAGTGGGGACGGATATGGACTGGGGATAATAATGATGATGTGGTTCCGGTACAATAACAGCAGCATACCATCTAAACTATATGTTAGAACAGGTTCAGGGATCGTTAACGTAATGGACGGGGAACCTTGAGCATCCTACAAAAGAGATCCTGCATAGCTCTTACCGCGAGCACCTCAAGGTACTGAGGTGCTGGGGGGAGTGCTCGAAAGAAGAATCGAGACACTGATAATCATCGATAGGTTATACAGATAACCTATCGATGATTATCAGTGTCTCGATTCTTGAACTTGGTGAAGCGGGCTTTGAGATTCACTACAGAGTGAATCTCAAAGCCCGCTTCACCAAGTTCAAAGAAGAGACGCTACTCATAGGCCACTTAAGCGCTGCTGGCCATATTTTGCATGTACCTACATTACCGACACCATTCTTCTTATGCCATAAACGGATCAATAAAAACTGCGATCAGTTGCGAGTGATTGGCGGAACGCGTGCGCACACGCAATCAATGCGATTGACGCACGCGCAGTTCGACCGTAGCGGCCCAATGGCCTATTGTCTCGTACATGAACATACAACATCGAAATGGACTAATTTTATATGAATTCAGTTGCAAGATGGGCATAATGTAACTTGATCGGTTAATTGTATAACTTTGCCAATCAGTGTATTACAATTTTACTTCTCTTAGTACTAGTAAAACTATGTAAATAACGTAAGCAAGAGGAAATCTTCGAAAACATACGTCAAAAATTACGAAAGCTTCATCAGTCTAAGGATTAGAAAATAGATGATATAGACGACTCCATTAACATCGAAAGCCCTGAATCCCGGTGGACCGATGACCTTTATCGGCAGTGGCTAGACAAAGAAAGTAGGAGACGGGGAAATTAGTATAAAATTCGGGATGGCCCGTGTTCAACAGTGGACTGGAAATTAGAATGGATAAGACTATATTTAATTTAAACGGATAACTCAGTAGTGAACGTTAACGTCGAACGCCGTGATGTTGACTGTCAACGTATTGATGTCATAATTATCAAACCATACCTACTGTCCCACTGCAGGGCAGGGGTCTTCTCTCAGAATGAATTGTTCATAATTGATTAATAAAATTGTAAATTAAGTACATTGGTGGTTTACATCACAAATGTACTTACGTACATTGGTGATGTAGTGGTGTTCGACACGACTTAAGATCGAAGGGTCGTGGGTTCGATCCCGGTCTCGTACCACTGAGTTACTATTTGTAATTCATGTACGGTCTACATTGTAGACACCAATGTACTTAACGAAGAAGGAAATCTTTGTGAGAGAACCTGCATGCTCGCATGGGTATGTGAAGTCTACCAACCCGCACTAGGCCAGCACGGTAGACTACGGCCTAATCCCCCTCCTGATCAGGAGAGGTCCGTGCCCCTGTAGTGGGGACGATATGGACTGGGGATGATGTCGAATGATGATTAATAAAAACGATAATTGAGGATTTCTCAATACAAGTAAAATAAAAGCTCAATAACCGTTACAAACAAACATCAGCGCCAACCCGGGCGACTTTTAACATGAAAGATTACAAAGTCGTTATTCATTACGAAACTTTGACAAATTGACGACGTGGAACTCTAAAGTTTTTTGCCATTTTCACGGAAAATTAGTAAATTGAGGCCGTCGCAAACGAGGAACATAGCACAGCGCGATAATCTACTTAATAAAACTAACGCAGACTGACAGACGTTACCAATGAATCTAGAAGCGTAAAATTTTGCACAGGTTCCTTATACATGTAGGATGAGTAGTAAGAAAATATTTTTGATAAAACACCTCCTAAGGGACTTAAAATTAGGATTTCTGAGATGTTGACGATGAGAATTTGCATCAGGCATAATATGGCTTGTTTAACACGATACATAAATGATTTATAAGTCAATCTCATCTCATCATTGTTAGGATCATCATCGTGGTGGTAAATGATCACATTTAAAAGATATTAACTAGCCTAACGATTTCGAATCGGGGCATAAAAGCTTTCCCTAGAGACATCTAGTTAAATTAAGTTTTAACCACCGAAACACTTAAGTATATTTTATATAATTCGTTAGAGCTATTTTTGAGAACGCGATTATAAACAAAAATACCCAATATACATAGTTGGTCAAGTGGTACTAAGCACGACCCGTGATCGGAAAGGTCGCGGGTTTGATCCTGATCGCGTACCAGTGGGTTATTTCAAATTTACGTACGGTCTACAATGTAAACACCAATGATGAATACATTGGTGTCTACATTGCAGATATACGGAAAAGAAGAATTTCTTGAGGAGACATGTATGACCGCACGGGTGTGTGAAGTCTACCGACCCGTACCAGGCCAGCGCGGTAGACTACGGCCTAATCCCCCTCCTTATAAAGGTATGTTTATTATATATAATTGTCCCTACTACAATATTTGCCCTTACTACAGGTGCATGGACCTTGCACCTGTAGTAGGGACAAATATTAACTGGGGATGACAGATGATACCCAATATAAACAGAGATGTGCGTCGTAGCCGAGGAAAACATGTTCTCGAGGGTGTCAAGTGTACCAAGCCGCATGAGCTGGCGTGGTATCATCAGCCCATGGAAGTCCACTGCTGAACTTGGGCCTCCTGCATAAAAGGCAGGAATTTGACCTAATTTCAACGCCTGACAGGAGTCCTGGAGACTGCGATACTTGTTGGTTGAATCACCAAATAACGCTGTCATACATTATCCTGGTGCGTACCCTAGCTGGTTCTCGTAGCAACCACGGGATGGAATGACGCTATTATTATGCTCGTGGCAATCGACGCCCCGTTACGGAGTAAATAGAGACAAATAACATAATGATAATAATATTCTAGACACACACACGCACACGCTCACACACGCACACGCTCACCGCTACACATGTAATGATTTAGACCCAAATATATAGAATATATAGGATTTCCTGTATCTTGGGTACTAGACAACGATATACATACCTATGTATATAGACAAATACGATACATAAATACATAAATATGATTCGAACCCGGGACTCATTGCACGGACAGCAGACTCACTGCAACTACTCGGGTGGGACGACCAATTATCGGTCGTGTTCCTGGAAGCGCCTGGCGTCACTGGCTTCTGGCCAATAATTGACATCCTGTGTAAAATATTAAGAACACAACCGCGACATTCCGATTTAACACCAAACTACAAATAGATAATGTTTAATTTGGCATGAAAATCACTGTCAACATAACTCGATATGGATAAACGACATCGGTGTGTCATTTTCTATGGTGACAGTTTCATGTAATGGCAGTCGTGTGCCTTAGTCATTATAAAAAAAAAATCTTATGAATAATATAAAAAAAATTCACACACTTATTTCTGGTTCAACTAGTTTTTGTCCGCGCGAGTGTTGGTATTCCGCTACATGAGAAACGCCAAAACAATCATAGATTTATATAAAAAAGTCATAGAACCACTTTTAATCGAGCTCTCGTACCTTAACGGCGATTACTAAAACAGGGATCAAGCTGCAGCTTCAATTCTACTGGACCGATTTTGATGAAACATACCGCGATATTTAAGTCGGAATAGTATTTTTAAGACTGTGACAGTTTCTGTCTGGTGGTTCAGTCTATCTTCTAGTTTTTGCGTGACGCTCGAACAAACAAACAATAAACATCAACGTATTTGGTTTCAGAAGTCCTTAATTAGTTGATCTGATATTTTTTTTTAAATATCTTTGATTTATAAAATTTGACATTTAATAATTTTATAATAGAATGGATTGAAAAAAATGAATGATTAATATAGTATATACTATAGTATAGTATATACTATAGTCTCTGCATACCCTTATGGGATATCGGCGTGAGTATATGTATGTATGTAATTATTAATATAAAAAACACACACGGTTTAGTGAATCATTATTATATTCGTAAAATATTACTTTTACACCCTAACATTATCCCGACATATGAGTCAGGGTCTGATGTTTTTGCAGGAGATGTAGTGATGTAGCAGAATGCTTACGCGATTACACGGCTTCGGCAAAATGGGCTAGAGAAGACGAGGGTTTTCGTGGATACGAGCTCCATATAACCTCTTTAAGGTAAGCGGCAGGCTTAGTTTATCGGTTAACCCATCTAAAAATTGACCGCGATAAGCCTGGCTCAACTTAAGACTACTGACTAGGCTACGACAAAAGTTATTATTTTTAAGAAGAAAATTATTTATAAGAATTATTTATAAAAAAAACAAACGTGAACCATTGAATTAAAGTCGAGTGTTACTAGATTTGTTTAATTAAAAATTTATAAATTAGTTGGTCCTGTATATGTTGGAATAACTGCACGTCAGACGCCAATCAATTGTCTCAACAGCTATTTCGCTTTAAATAATAGACTCAATTAGGATAATGCTAATGGAAGAATGTGCCATCATCATTATTATTAGCCCTCGGAAGTCAACTGCAGGTCATAGGCCTCTTTCTCAAAAATAAGTGATTTACCATAACCTCCACACATGGCAAGCGTATAGGAGAACGCAGGAGATTGATTCAATAACAAGATAAGAGTACACCCCTCAGTCGGTTCTCGCAGCACCCGCGGCAAGAGATGGAGTGACGCTGTTATTATGCCGGCGCCACGCGGCAACGTGCGTTACCTATTTAAATTCTCGACTGAGAAATAACATTTTTTTTTTCTTGAATAAATTAGTTTACACTGGTACATTTCGACGTTACAGCAAATGTTTGCCCATCGTTGCGTCCAATGTTTGTTTAGTGTTGTAAATAAAACCAATATTTACCCAAAGCACACCTGCGTTTGCCAAACGTTACAATCCTTATTAAACTTTTGGCAGGTACGAGTATAAAGTTAATTAATAAGTAAATACGAGTTTCGTGGAATTCGTAAGTAGGTAAGAAATTTTTATTTATAGAATCGTTCTTCTTTTCGATACGGTCTGCCATTATTTAAGGGATGAGTTTGTAGGTCGTGTTAAGATGACCGATTATCGTCCACCCTTGCAACATCCGACATATCATCCTCACAATCCTAGAGACGACTAGTTTTATATCTAGTAGGAATCCACCGTTCCACGTAACTTCCGAAAGATGGAAGGGATCAGTTTTAAACTAGAGGTTAGATCCGTTAACCGATCTAACATGTTCCAAATGCCGAGACTACTGACCAGGTACAACTTATACAAAGCAGAAATGCAGTTTTTTGTCTTTGTTTGTTCGGCTTCATAGTTCAACCTATTAAGCCGAACAAATTTAGTGTGAATTTGGAAGAGAGATAATTATGATGTATGAGGAGATTAGAAATGGGCATAAGATTTTCAGACTTATGGACTGCAGTTACAAGAGGTATTGTATTGGATCCGGTGTATCATTGTGTTTGTTTGACTTCTTTAGTATTTAGCGCTAAGCAATTTTAAACACAAAATAACTGTATCCCCTCACAGTCATATGATTCAACGTCGCAGAATTTTTCACAATATCACAAGGATTTTACACTCCTATATCATATGGCATTGTGACGTAGCCATCGAATAAAAATTATATTCCCTAAACTGTGAACGAGTTTTATTATATGTATTAATAAAACTACAGTTTACATCAACTTGTATAAAAAAATAAAAAGGGTTTCTTAGATCCGAAATCCTAATCTGATGACGTAAGGCGGTACTCTCCTGAGATGAGTCGAATTCCGCTGGTCGGGGTGTTGTTGAACTCAGAAGTGGTGTGTCAATCTTTTCAGAACATTTACCAGTTAATAGGCTGAATATCGCATCCCAATTAGATGCCCTTAAAACACTCACGAATCTAATATATTTATTCAAACTGGCTTTAGTTAAAAATTAAATAAAGACTATAAATTATTAAAGGAAATATTAATTTTTCAACAGATAAACGCTAAGATCAGTGACTCGTGTCAGCTTTTTTTCTCTCAAAAGGCACCTACTCGTTTTTTTATTATAACAAAAAAAAAATATTGTGTGAGGGTAAGTGGTAACGAAATTATTTGTGGTAGCTTAGGTATATAACGTTACAGTATTTAGGTGAAACATCGCTTGGTAAGCCGCTCAAATAAGCAAGCTGAAGTGGCAGTGGGCTAGTCACATCTGCCGCAGAATCGACGATAATTGGAGCAGTGAATTCTACAGTGGAGACCGCGTTTAGGCAAACATAGTGTGGGACGTCCTCCGGGTAGATGGAGCGACGATTTGCGGAAAGTGACTGGCAGCTACTGAATGCGTGAAGTGGAAGACCGGGCTAAGAGGCGCGCCTTGGGAGAAGACTACGTCCAGCAGTGAACTGCCACAGGCATCAGCCTGATCAGGCATCATTATCAAATAATGATGATAATCGCTTGAGTTCTTTACTTGCAATTCTGTTTCATACCGACTGGAAATCATAAAACCTAAGAACGTCACAACTTGATACGAAGTCAATGCGATTTATTGCGAGATATGACGTCACACGAGACAGTTTCTCAAAACAAATGGACAGCGAAAACGTGATGCGTAAATCAAGTGGACGTTTGTAATTGCACGTGGTTCCATATATTCGTTTATTTATTTATTCTTATTTTACACAAACAAGTTAATACATTTGTAAATAAAGAAAAACAGATATACAAAGGCGAGTTTAACTAAAAAATTGAATTTTCTCCCAGTAAACCTTAGAGTGTAAAAATATTTGAGATTAGAAGGAGAATAGAATCCAGTGTATTAGGTACAGAAGCATACACAAACACATATATATTTATACAAATACAGAAACACACTAAAATACGTACATACATATATTATCTTGAAAGAATTAACTGTTTCCTAGAAAATACTCAGAGAAGAGCTATCCTGAACATAATGAGGAAGTAAATTCTACAAGCGTACCGCACGCATAGTGAAAGACTCACTGTAACGACTGGATTGTGCGATACGCAAAAGAAGAGAAGAACTTAAGCGGCAGGGTTCTTCCCTGGGGATAAGTTACTTAAAACGTTCCCGAAGATAGGCTGGTGAATTCGAGTTGTGAAGAATAAAAAAAGAAAATACAGAACATAAGCATTTCGATGCTCTCGAACAGGCACAAACGTTTCTGAAACTCCGACACATGGTCGTACTTTCGGAGACTAAAAATGAAACGAATACATAAATTCTGCAAACGCTCGTGTTTATTAAGAAGTTCCTCAGTAGCGTCGAGAAAACAAACGTTAGCATAGTCTAAAAGTGGAAGCAAAGAGAATGCGCAAACGTTAACTTAGTCTGATAGGGAAGAAGATTCTGGAGTCGTTTGAGCGATTGAAATGAATAAAACACTTTCCCGCTCACTTCCGTTATATGTTCACTTCAAGTGAACATATATCAATATAATCATACATGTTCACTTCAAGTGAACATATATCGTTTTCTCGGATTTCGCGGAACCGAAAGGCCGGCAAGGTTCTAGCACAGAAAACAATTCCTTATGTGTATAACATAAGTCGTTATTTGTTGCAGCAATATGTTAAGATGCAAGCTTTCTTTGCATTATTTTCTTCTCAATGCTGCCGTGCTTGTCCAAATAAATAGTCTTTGCTTCTCCTTTCATGCACATAATGGATTTGATTACATGAACAGAGAATTCTCTAGTCTACTTACTGCTGTCGCTAATTAACATTAAGGTGTCATCAGTTAAACATACGTGTAAAAATCCCTCGAGAATAATGATAGGTTCAACATGTGACTTCCATACGCTGTAGTAGACGCCGAACAATGCATTATGTCTTACTCTTCTGTCGAAGAATATCCAGGACAGGATTTTATTGAGTTAATACGAATACATGCCCTGCAGTGAAAAATGTGTTCCGATGACCAACAAGCAAAATAAGCGCGGTGATTGTGAGTAAGAAAATCCTTCATTATACACAGATTGTAATGAACGCAGTCTGACTTATAAATCATTTTTGTCAGGCCTCTTCCACGCACTTACGACCCTTGCGGAGCAGCGCTCTATATCTGCGCGTGCTGATTAGCTAATTATCGTCAAGTAACTATCTTTATTGTATCGAATATAAATAGATCAATTTTCAGAATAATAGTAACAGTACAATAATAAAATAGTAAGAGTAAAACAGAAACACGAAGACTGAAATGTTAAAAAAAAATACCAGACTTCAAAATGAAAAATAAATACAATCTTCTGAAATCGAGTTCAGTTCCTTACGCGATTCTTTTTAAAAGCAACCCTTGTGATATAGACAAAAAATACATTGTCCAAAACGAGTTGCATAAGGTTCGTGATATTTTTAGACATGTCGCAATATTTCGCTGCTCCAAGCTATCCATTTTCAGAAACATTCCAATGCAGAAAGCGAATGGAAAAGAAATCCCACGTGAACATTTTCCTGAATCATTTCTTTTCATTCACATCGTCACGTTTATTCGTAATATTAAAATGCAGCAGCGAAGTTCGTGTCCGTAACGTGGTAGGTCAATCAGAGGAAAATCATTTGGGATGGTTCACAGTTTATAAATGCACCGGCAGAAGAGCACATCGATATACTCGTATGAGCTGTTATTTTTGAAAGTGGTATAAGTCCACTTTTTAAAAATCCGTTAGCGGTACTATTATAATGTAATAAAGAATTACTATTATAATATTATAGTATATACTATTATAATATAAAGCTAATGTCTATAAAAATATGGACTTAAATTTACTTGTGTTTTTATTTCTCATATTTTTTTTTCAAGTGGTAAAAGTCCATTTGAAGTTTATTTATTTTTTTATCGTTTATTTTTTTAAATAATTTTCATGATCATCATCATCATTTCAGCCCATAGCTGTCCAATGCTGAACATAGGCCTCTCCAATCGAATTCCAGCGCG
>WUAW01006941.1:51953-65738 GCA_017165845.1 Thaumetopoea pityocampa | reverse complement strand
ATTTCGTAGAGAAATACCGAGCATAGTCATATGGAGAGCCATAGCTCGCTGTGCGACATTGAGCCTCTAAAAAAGTCCTTTTGTGAAGCACCACGTCTCAGAGTCTTAAGTCATCACTGGTAACACGCATTGGTTGTACACCTTAGTTTTCAGGCACTGGGGGATTTTGGACGAGAAGACGTTTTGTAATTTACCGAACGCTGCCCAGCCGAGTTGGATCCGTCTATTGACCTCTTTCTTTAATAAATAATTTTAATAATCATTATTTCGCAATAAAATTTAAAAGGTGTATAGTGTTAAAAACATCACTCGAATAGATTAACTTTTGCCAATATTTTTAAATTAAATCAAACGCAAACCTTAAATATCTCTTATATAATACATGAAAAAATGGACATAACAGTCAAATTTTTGAAAGTGCTATAAAGCACTTTCAAAAATTTGACTGTTAAAAAAACACTAAGAACCGCTGAAAGGACTTAAGTATATTAACTCAAAATGGCCTTTACAAAAGCCTAACAAAATGCCGAATATAATAAGAATATTGAAAAATTAAAAGTTGTGTTTATATATTTTTTACGTTCTTACGAATAAATTACTTATAGCCGAAAAATCAGAAACTTTCAATCCTAAAATCCATAGATTAAACATTCAAATATCAGCAAGTAACAGCATTTTCAAATTCAATTACTCAGTTCGCAAACTTCTTCATTAATTCAGTTTGGTAGTTCTTTAAGTTTATTCTGAAACAGTTGCTATATTCGATGCGAAATTTGAATTAACCCCACCCCATAAATCGATTTTGGCATACCGAGGCAAAAACTATTTGCTTAATATTTGTTTATTTTATGTAACGAATATAAATAATTAAAAGCAATAATAGCCTAGTGGTACGACCATGCAAACCCGGTCTTAGATTTTGAGTTCGGATCTAAGGCAACTCCGACTTCTCGAAATAATCGATACATTGAAAAATTTATTATTGATCATCATTCGTTTCAAACGCGTGGTGGACTACAGCCTAATCCCCCTCATTCTGAGAGGTAGCCCCTGCCCTGCAATGGGACAATATATTGATTGATAATTATGATAAAACAAATTTATATTAATACATAGAAATTGTTAACTGTTACTGTCAGTCAATATTAGAATGAAATTTAACTATATCAGTAATAGCAATTTAAAAGTTTTCATTTCTTTACATTCATTATGCGCCTACGCAATCATAGGCGTTAGATTACGCATAATTATGATTTAATATTTTAAACCTTGTGCGTTGATACACAAAATTCTTCATTAAAAACGACTTCCGTATTATGGTAATAATGATCGTATTTGCTAGCATATTTATTTATCATCGTTATAGGCTTTTATAGTCCACTGCAATACATAGGCAATATACAATATACATAGTTCTTCTGAAATTTACGCCACAATTCTCATTCATCCTACATTGCTCATTCTACAATACTACTCTCATTACTTTACGTAAGCCGTCCTTCAATACGCTTGCCGTCAAGCAGTCTCCATTCTAGGTTTCTTCTACTCCATCGAACAGACGTGACCGAATTACCAATACCTTTTTAGCTTGCTAATTATGTACGACAAATTAACGCACAATACAAGTCTACGAAAAAGGCTGAAAGTTATCTACGTTAGAAACATTTATTAACTTAAACAGTTTCTATTAATATAGAGGTAAGTTTTAGACTAAATTTACAATTTTCTTCTAGTCAGTACAAAAGTACAGTAAAAAAGGTACAAAAGTTGTTACATCAGGAATATTCATACACCGATTAAAATATTAAAATGTCACAATATTTTAACAGAGATATTTTAATAATTTGGACATTTATTAATATAAATCATATAACCGTCACAAACGTATTGAGAGCGATGCTGCGGGTTTCAACTAGTAAATAAATAAAGCTTGCAACTAATAGTTTAAGCCATCGAGATAAGGACTGGTCCTCTTTTTACGTGAGTGCGTCGACGGCTAGCCATTAAAATAATTGAAGTCTTTAAGTGCACGTAATCGGCTATGTACGTGATACGACTGACGGGAGATATCCCGGTCAAGTTCACTGTTGTACCAATTTAGATCAATATAGCTATGTTGGCCCATTTATTGATCCACCAATCATATCGGAGTGTTCTAAAATACTACGAGTTAGTATGGCTTCGAGTAAAATCACAGAAAATATAATTGTACTGTTTACTCTTTTCTTTTAAGAGAAGAAATTTTAGGCAGGAGGCAAAATTTTAATTGAATTTAAGTTTTCATGCATACATATAGATAAGTTAGTTTGGAGACATTTTTGCGTTTGTAGTAGTGTTTGTACACACAGTATCTAAAATCGGAATAAAACAGTTTGCGCTAGCTACCGCGTGGCTCGCACTCTCGCATCAATATTCTCATCATCTCGCTTATAAGTAGCGTTAGAAGATATACATATTAAATTACGTTTAATATGTATAATATAATATTAAGTACTTACCTATAAAAATAAAAAAATATAAAAAGTATTTATTTATCTGTTAATTGTAATGTATTAGTGTAAATAAATAGATAAACCTGTCACATCTCAACTATTTTCTATGCGACCTCCTACGATTCCGATATATCTACTTCGTTTAATCGCATTTTTATTCTTATTGAAATTCTTTCATGCAACTTTATCAGTTGAGGTTAAATATACTACGTACTTGTAAATAATGTATGTATGTATGTATTTCAGTATGTTTTGGTATTTGTATGTTTGTGTATGCTTCTGTACTTAGTACACTGGATCCTATTCTCCTTCTAGTCTCAAATACTTTTGCACTCTAAGGTTTGCTGGAAGAAAACTCAATTTTTGAGTTAAGCTCGCCTTTGTACATCTTTTTTCTCTATTTACAATTGTATTTACATGTTTGTGTACAATAAGAATAAATAAATAATAAATACTTGACCGTCCTTGTAACGAGATGTTTCTTTTGGCTATGGTATGTTTTACTTGAGCGCCCTGTTTCGACATTTAAAGGCAGAGTTGTAGTTAAAATTACTAAAAATTTAAAATGAGAATTTAATAAAAATGAAAATTTCGTGCTATACAAATTTCAATCCAGTGTAGTGTTAGTGCAGAGTAGATAAAAAAAATATCTGTACAGCGCGTCTTAATTCACATTTACTCAGTTTATTGGTTTCTTTAGCAGTCTAATCAAATCAAAAATGTAATTTTAGTTAACCAAATCAATGGCCAACCAATAATCCATTTTCTATTTAGATTTTATTTCGAGCCTAATTTTAAACACTTTTCTAAACACACTTTTGATAGGCACTTATTGGATACTTTTGATATAGTTAACATACAAAACCTCTCGAGATAATATTGATACTTATTATTTGATGAAATAAAAACCAATGACATCTTATACCAATATTTGGCCAATATTCACGCATCGTGTCATATTAAGATCCGAAACAGACGTGATAATTTACACGTCGACACATACCACAGCCAACCTCAATAGATTTGAGTTTTCCATAGAATTTGGCTACATTTATAACATTTCTCTGAACTGAACGATTTCAACTCAATTTTACTTGCAGTTCTTAATTATATTTTTACTAGAGCATTTTTATTTTGAATAGAATATTCACTATCGGTGATCAAAAGCTGCATGTACTAGAATGCAGTTGTTAAGCATCTTCTTTTCATTTTTTTATGAACTTAACACATTTACTGATTGGCGAAAAAAAGGTGCCTATGCGAATGTTACCAAATTTGAAAATTTACTAAGGTTTGGGAAAAAGCTCATAAAAACTAAAAATGTTATTTACATAAATCAAAAAGAAACGTATATACGTGTATATCTATGTACTTAATCCTCTTGTAATGAAATTAGGCCATTTATAACGCATTATGAATTTATTTGAGTAAATTAAAATCTCTGGAACCAACATATTTTTTGTTAATTTAGTCGCTCGGATACCTGTAGGCGGTACTTTTGCAACGGCACGTCAATGTGTTTTTACTTACAAATAGGCAGGTGGTGTCATTATACTGTATATAGTAGTAGTAGTAATCTTTATATTTGTGTCAGCAATTTATACAGCGACACTGCCAAGATTTAAATTCTGAGATTCTATATATTTCTATATATTATATCTTCTGATGTGGTCTCTAAGCTACTGATGTGGTCCAAAGATGGCAACATTGATAATTAGCTTAAGCTAAGTATTCGGTTCCGTACACATGATATTAGTGTTGCCATATATGATTATAATCCTTTATTTGGCTTAACATAACCAGAGTTTGGCGCTTTTCTGTTGTCATGACACATGTGACAATTTTGTAAAACAAAATGCAAACAAATTGGCTAGTAAACAACTCAAATAAAAGTAAGTCTTCAAATCCAATGAAAACATAAAAACAAGACCAATAATAGTTCTTTATGTGAACTATCTAGTTCTCGGAACGCAAGCACAATATTTTTCACGTTACAATTTTAATGATTAATAGATGTTTTATTTCAAGAATTACGAGTTACAAGTAATCTTATATAGTACAGTTTATTTTATAATTTTCTCCGAGTTTGAAAACTTCAAACACACTTTTCTTAATTGTTTCAGCGTGACACGTTTAGCACCGCGATGAAACGAAAGATTGACTTTTACTTCTTTTTTTGTTCTTCATTAGGGTTATTACGTTTTAGAAAGTCGATATGAGATTTAAGTTGAGAAAGAAGAGAAATATTTAATAAACAAAACCGCTTATAAAAAATGACAAATAAAAATAATTTACTTCAGGTCATTAAACAACTAGTGAACAATAAATATATTTACATATGTGTACAGAATCTGGAAAATTATTGTATATCATAATTATAAGACTATTAATATCGGCTTTATCGTGAAGATGACTTGATCGTGAAGTCAGGCATCTGAACCTGCCTCATGGCCACTCCCATCTAGATAAATCTGAAGGATAATGAGCAAAAACTATCCTGTTGTTCAACCAATATCTACTGAAATCTCTAATACACTTGCCAAGCGTAAAGATTACGATATTTTCTTTCTAAGAAGGAGTTCCATATCTAGCTGTGGATTTCTACGATAAAAACACTTTTTATGTCATTAATGCTTAGGCGTTTTCTAGTTAACTAGGTACTGGATTCCCCCTGTGGACGTATGCTTACGCAACCCCTGCGGCCGGGCACGAGGGCCAAGATATGTGGGTTTCAATGGGACCAAGCCCCACATAACCGCTGTATCGTGGCCCTCACTACAGCGGTATGCGTTCAGGCATTTTCCACACGTAAAAAAAAGGTACTGAATTCCCCATCTTGGATGATAGTCTGTGCTGAATGTATGCACAGATATGTAGCTTATAGGATACACGCGATCTCGTCAGAAAATAGCTTAATTCCACGGTTATTATTCTTGTAGACAAATTATATAGTCGTTAGAGATGGTTAACAGAGGTTCGTGATCAACCTTCGGCAAGGATCACGTGTGATTAAATGCGAAAGTGGCAATGGCCTAAATAGAAGCTAATATACTCGCAGATAGAAGTGTCGGCATTTTCAAATTTCAAAGGAACCGCTGAGATGATTAATTTGATCTTGATCTTGAAATGGGACATGACAGTAATGGTGGACATAGAATATGAATCATGATGAAATCCAATAAAATCAATCAAATAAACCATCATCGACATCATCGTCATCATCACTGCGAGAAGCTGTACACTGCAGTTAGCAATATACGAACCGTCTATTAGAAGTGCTTTCTCTATACTAATACAGTTGTATATTTATAGGTGAATAAGTGGCAAGAGTGCTAGTATCGAAAAGGGAAGAACGTCCGACCAGACGGGTGTTATGTCTGGCGGAAGTTATCACCGCCCCGGCGGTTGATATCGGGTCGTTGTATATACCCTAAGTCGCTATCAAACTTGTTCACCGTGATTCAGGTCTCTATGAGCTCTCTATGAGTTCTCTTTCAAGAATTGCGCCATCTGATCATTGAGGGTGCAAATTTGCAACAGTTCAAATTTTAAATTTGCACTGTTTCGATATAAAAACGACAATGGAATTTTACGAAAAAATACAAATTTTGTACTCATAAAACTCTGGTCAGTTTAAAGCTATATATTAAACATGATTACATAAACTACTGTCTGCCTCAAGGAAGTGCTAACTGATGATTTTGTTATTTTAACCTATAAGACGTATATGTCTTACAAGTTAAAATGGTAGAGGTTATATTTTACAGCTCAGCCTTCAGTTTCTCCTGAGGAATGAAGATTATTTCTTAGACGAAACGCGACCGAGAATCTTAATTATTATTTCATCAGGGTTGGCTTTCTTTTCCTTGCCATCATCCGTCTCTTGGCGAGTGTAGCGGTGGAATGGTGGTACATCAAATCATCATGATTATCAAATAATCATCATCATGCCTCATCCTTGAAAATCCACTACTGGACATGGACCTTCTCCTTAAACTGGAGGGATTTGCAATAATCTCCACGATTGACAGGCGTCCTGGAGATTGTAGATAACAGGACAACGCTTGTGTCTTTTATCCTAATACATTCGTTAGATAGTTCTCACAGCACCCACAGACAGAAATGGGAGTGAAGCTATAACATTTCATTTTTATTTGGATATAATATGTTTGCGTAGATGATATATGTTTAAGTGTATGAAATTGTGGGAACATCAAGCAAATAAAATAAAATTAAAATTCATCATTATTATCGATACTTAAATCCATCAGTGGTGCCGATTCTATTGTACAGAACTTAATTTGGTCCCTCTCTATCTTTTTCTAATAACAAACGCCAAAACGAGATAGCAAACTTTTATAGCGAGTCCCGACCTTTGTCTCAAACAGTTAAACTGTCGCGTTTTTGCGTATCTTTAGTCGTGACTATCATCCCTTAAGATAAAATAAATATAAAAATCAAATTAATAATATTTATTTTTCTACAACACCAACGACAATCTCGAATTCCTGACAACATAATTTCCACATTCCCGTAATACCAATTAATCTATTGCAACAGTTTATTTTAACAATGAAACCGGGTCAAGAAAATGGAAACCACGACCGAACAACGTTCCACAACTGTTCGTAACCTTCGCAGACAACGCAAATAGTGGAGGCACATCGCGAGCACGCGATTCGCAACATTTAATTTTTTTTAAAGATACCCAATAGAGCTTAAAATCGTTTAGTGTTACGGAACGTTACGTCAGCAATCAACGGCAGATGTGGGCTGCGTCCCTGATGCAATGTAAATATACACGACTGAAATTAAGAAGGCTCCGGGGAGGCGCACGCGCGTCGTTGGCGTTCAGACAAAAAAATTAAAAAAGTACTGATCACTTTTCGCGGGAAAAGATTTCGACCGATAATGAATTCCGCGAATCCGTGAAGCCACATTATTTGTCTTGATTGTAGCTAAACACTGAAATTATATTTGTTGAAACATATACCAGCTGTAAACATATAGGTCATGAAGTACTTAGTATTTTAGCCTGTCCGGCAAATAGACTTAAGTATACGAGTAAGAAGTGCTACCACTGTCTCTTTCTTCTCAATATCCTATATTCCTTTTCCCAAATACCATATTCCTTGCTCAATACACCTCCCCTACGTCATCCTCATCGCATTTATCCATATAAGTATGTATATCATTATGTTAATAAATTTATAGATTTGACATCAGTAATCCCCATTGAAATTAAATGTATAAATTTCGGATATTATTAATTTTCAATACCCAGCTCAAATTCGTTTTCAGTCCAGATATTTTTGTAAAAGCGTTATGATGATGTTACACAGATGATGCAATGAGTACTTTTTACGTCCTTTTCTCCAAACAGCAAGTACATAGACATCTCAAAGTATTTTCTTTGATCATTATTATTATCATAGTGTTTATGTTCCAACTCTCGCAATAAAAACGTTCCAAAGGTGGTCATAAAGATATAATTTGTGAATTGTGTAAGTCGTTTCTTTTAACCCACAACAAAGACACGGCACTATTTGTGGATAGGTGTTAATAGGTTAACGCCGCACGCCGGTGTGTTGGTGAATTTATTTATTCTCCCCTATACTATATCAGCAATAGCATGCCACACAAAACAAAGATAGTCGGCATTGAGCAAACGTGAAGAGACCAAAGTTGGAGCAGAAATTGTCGTTGCAAACATCTGCGAGTTGGGAATTCAAATAGCGCCTCATAAGACCGAGGCGCTGTGGTTCTATAAACTACGTAGGGGCAGGGAACCGCCTGATTCGTGTGTTCGCGTAGGAGCCTCGCCAGTCCGAGTGGGGCGGTACATGAAGTACCCGGGCCTCACCCAGGACAGTCGCTGGGGCTTTAAAGAACACTTCGGGACACCCATGGCTTGATTACCTGGATACTTTCACACACATTGATATAACCTTAAACTAGGATTTCCGTATCTTGGATACTAGACAATGACGCCAATACATAATACAAATATAAGTCCATAACTGGGATAAACATTCGTGTTCATTACACAAACTTTACCTCTTTAGGGCTTGAATCAAGACCCATTGTCCCAGAATGGGTCATTATCAACTGAGCCAATCAGACATGATCAGACACTTCGTTGACTAGATTTTGTAAGCCATATATGAACTAACCACTGACGATGTTGAAGATCAAGGAAGGTGGAGTAGATTGAGCGTGGAAGCGGACTCCGGCAACAAAAGAAAAAGATGAAGAAAAGGTACTTTTTCTAATAGGTTGTACAGGATTTGATATTACAGTCTAAAGCTTTTAACCAGAAGTTTAATATAATTCGCTCACTATAATTACTTAACATTCACAGAAGCACATCTCAGGTGGTAGTAAATAGTTTACGATAGAGTATATCTCATGAACTTTATCGTAATTAAATACGACACAAACATCAAAATGTTACGTTGAATGATTCATCGCGTTACAGATTAGCAATTAACGCTGCGATTGGCCGTTAATCAGACGCGGCGTCAGCCTTTGTTTACACTGTGATAACGGCGCGCGGGCGCACGTGCGCGCGCGCATTGCTCAACGGGTCGCGGGAAGCGTTGCTGGCGCCGGCACTGGCGCCGTGCGACGAACCATCAATCACCCGGTGACGACATTATATCTATCTATACTATTATGAAATTGTTAAATATCAAATTTTCAAAAATCAAAAATATTTAATAACAAACTACTCAGATCGACTAATTAAGGGCCTCTGAAACCAAATACGTCGATGTTTGTTTGTTCGAGCTTCACGCAAAAACCAGTGGATAGATTTTGGTTAAACTGTTTCAACCTTGAACGTACTATTCCAACTTAAATACTGCGGCGTGTTACATCAAAATAGGTCCAGTAAAATTTAAGATACAGTTTGATCCCTGTTTTAGTAGCCGCCGATAAGGTACGAGAGGTCAAGTGAAACTGATTCTAAGACTTTTCAATTAAATCTATTTAAATCTATGATTGTGTCGGGATTTCTCATGTAGCGGAAAACTGACATTCACGCGGGCGGAGCCTCGGGCAAAAGCTAGTTATGGATATTGGTAGTCATTTAATAACTCGTAAGTAGATTTGGATTCACTTGTAAACTAAACACACGCATTACATGTTCACAACATAACAGTTGTGATTTGATAAATTTTTATGATTCTAATAACCTTGGTTACTACCAAGTTATATTATAATAATAGGACCAATATATATTTAGCCAATTTATATACTCTACTCTGACGTTCATAGTGACATATATGGAAAGATAGTTCTTTAGCCTACGTTTTCTACTGCTTATATGTTTGAAAACGAAGAGTTTTGGGAAAATTTTGATATCTATGATCATGTGCAGTCTTAAAATACTAGCGTTTCATATAATTAAGTGGTTTTAAGAGTTTTTATATAAATTTTTGATTCTGTCGGGATTTCCCACGTAGCGGAAAATCGACATTCACGCGCCCGGAGCCGCGGGCAAAAGTTAGTGTTATATATTATGGATGTATCAAACGCAGCCCGCCTTATGGTAAAAGACTACTACCAATATTGTACATATACATAAGATTCGATATAGATTTGGTATTCGCATGCTGTTTCAATCAATGAATATCTACTCACGTATCAGACCCGGCCGGGCGAGAAAGAAACGAGCGATTCTGAAACGGTCAAATAAAAAAACTAACACGTAGAGCTATGATTAACGGTATGATTAGCCTGCACGCACAGGGCGAGGGGCCTTGTTGTTTAGTAAAAATATTAGACACACAATGTTGTGTGAACTAAAATGCGCTTTATTGGGTCGGTGTCCGAGTCGTTAATGAATTAAATTTCTTCACAGAGTGCATCTTCCGGTCTCTGTCTTCTATACTAAAATACAACAGTGCCCAACACACTGATGTCTGCAACGAATTGTTTTACTGTCTTTGGATATTTGGCAGTGGATTATGTATACGTACGGTAATTGTACATATCCCCCGAGATTGTTCAATCCAAAAGTACACAACTTTCACAATTACAGAGTTGGCTAAATGTAAATTCAAATCGTGGAAAGTATTCAAACTACAATGTTTTGCTTTATTTATAGAATGATATATGATTTTAAGGACTTAATCCACTGGCGAATCGGCTCTTTTAGATAATTTTTTTTGAACCACTTCGGTAGCGGCTCGTTTACATATTAAGATCTGAATCGAGAAAAGCATTTTCGGGTGTATTGCTTGTTTTTCAATTATACCGNGCACTGATGTCTGCAACGAATTGTTTTACTGTCTTTGGATATTTGGCAGTGGATTATGTATACGTACGGTAATTGTACATATCCCCCGAGATTGTTCAATCCAAAAGTACACAACTTTCACAATTACAGAGTTGGCTAAATGTAAATTCAAATCGTGGAAAGTATTCAAACTACAATGTTTTGCTTTATTTATAGAATGATATATGATTTTAAGGACTTAATCCACTGGCGAATCGGCTCTTTTAGATAATTTTTTTTGAACCACTTCGGTAGCGACTCGTTTACATATTAAGATCTGAATCGAGAAAAGCATTTTCGGGTGTATTGCTTGTTTTTCAATTATACCGTTATTGAAAATACAGCGTTATTGAAATTAAATTAATAAATAACAAATTATTTATTAAACTGTATATTAAATGAAAACAATATCAGTTGTGTATTAACTAGAATATAGCTTTTTTAACGGAATTTGATTTCTCACATTATTTTTAATTATCTGTCAAATATTCAAAAAACCAGATCTATAAATTCGAATATTCTTGTGGGTCAGGTTTACTTTGGAGACTATCTTCCTCCTGCGCCATTACACCCGCTTACTGACGAAGTTACCAAAGATTAACTCCTGTATCATATTTATAGCGATACATATAACAATCATTTGTTTCCGTGCATGCACCAGCATACCGGGCAGTAGCGTTATCTTGCGATTCAACCAACAACTAATGCGAACTTCTTGATACCAGTGTTCCAAGCTAGAAATTATGGTAAATTCTTAAAAGGTCGACATGAAGCAGTGGACGTTGATGATAAGAATGACCATGTAGCACCTCCGGTGTACTTACAGTGTTCACAATCCAATATATTTTTATTCATTCAAGAGTTCAAAGTTACATCAAAACTGGAATCGATTTATTGGTTTCATTATAACCGCCATCAAAGACGATTTTATTCGCCAATGTATTCAGTGCTATATGTATAACAACGCGTTTAGTGTATCCATGACACGAAATAGCATAAACAAAAGTAAACATTACGCTTAACGTAAATATATTTCTCGGTGATTGCGCTCGGCACTATCGATCTTGGAAAACGCAATACAGATTTAAATGTAAATAAGGAAAGACAGTGTCATGTTTACATTATATAAAATCGATTATTTTGTTTATGTAAACAATGAAAACACGTATTAAATAATTTTGAATGAATGAACACACGATTGTTTAAAAAGTTATCGGTGATTTAGTTTAATGTGTTAATAACTTATGATTCACAAAGACGATTCTTTCCTTTTTTCATGTTTTAATATACATTTTCTATTTGTAGTTATTATATCATTATCAGCCTCGACTTCTAGTGTGGTCAGCGTTGGTACTTAGTAACTACGAGTAAAAAGTTTACTGTCTCTATCACAAGTAGAAAAATAATTCTATATAACCGTATATAATAGATTAAGAATGGGACTGTAAATGTCGTCGAGTCTATTGGACTGGACGCCTCGCCTCCAGATCACTCTCTGCCGTCTCTTTAATCGTCATGACGGCTTTAAAAAAAGGCAGAAGCCGCCGACCAGGTGTTCTCATAAGAACTGCAGGCACCGTGTGTAATGTGTCGAACTTCTACTGACTAAAACGCTGAAATCGCATCGTATCTTCAACGCATTTGAGAAGCTTCAGGATCCACTGTGGATGACCTACGAATTTCCCTCAATACCTCTTGGAATAGAACTTTAATTCTTTCACTACCAGCCTCACATATACGTAACAATGCGATTTTCTTACCTGAACCCGGCGTCTCAAATATATAACGAGCTTTTATTTCCTTTTATTAAAATGTGTCACATATATGTGACAACGGGGCAACCAAAGGAATTAACTATCTCTAACCCAGTGTCACTTATGTGTGACGATTTGTAAAATTCTTATTGTCATTTAGAACGTTATAGATACATCCCACAAAAATAAATGACAATTGGTATCATATTTAAATAATAAGACTATAGAATAGGACGAGAGACGAGACGAGACGAGAATAGACTGCGGTGGCGGTTTCCCACCTGAGGCTCTGGTAGCGAAAGGGTTAAGCTTACTCCCGCCTAAGCTTCCCTCAGCAATAAATAAAGTACTTACCAGTTATGTTCTATTGGGAAACAAGCGAAAATCACAATGCTCGGTGAAGAAGTTTTTGAAGAGTAAATCAGAATGGTTTAACATTCTGATTCACTCTAACCACTCTCTTTGGCATATCACCGCGAATGTATTACCTACATTTACCAGTTTTAAACCAATACTAATTGTAGAGTTCCTAATTATTATAATTTATATTTTTGCTTTATAAATTCTAATTACCTACGAATAAGCTGTATATGCGGTTAGCTAGCTGAAAATTGATTAAATGTGGACATACACAACTTCAATAGGTGACATACATTTCAACATGCTTTTTGATGTTCTATTTCAAACGTAAACAATGATATTAAGTCAAGTCTTTGGGGACATCAAATCGATGTTGTTTATGGAACGGACGGTGAATAATTAGTGAAATCCACTCACAGAACTTTCATCCGGCGGTTTTATTGCAAATTAACGGAAACTTTCGTCACCGACACCATTAATCTGGCGTTAATGAACACCACAGGTGTATAACAACGTTAAATTTCAGACTAAACAAAAAATAGACATCTTACACGTAAAAGATTTAAGTGTAATAAAAAATATATATAACTATAGCAGAGTTACTACTTGTATTCGCCAAAAAACTGCATCCATCATCATCATTGGACCACGGAAATCTACTGCCGGACGTGGGCCTATTCCTTGAAAAGGAGGGATTTGCCATAATCTACGCGCTTGGCAGGCCTCTTGGGGATCGCAGTAGATTTTGATTGATAACAGGATAACGCTGCTACCCATTATCCTGGTACATCCCTTAGTTGGTTTTCACAGCACCCACAGGAAAAATGGAGTGACGCTATTATTAAGCCAGTGCCACACCATCGAAACTTGCACAAGAACTACATTGCGTCCTAGTAAT
>WUAW01006941.1:17891-28608 GCA_017165845.1 Thaumetopoea pityocampa | reverse complement strand
AAATTTGCGTACGCCAACGTAGACCCCTGTCGAGTCTCCCGTGGACCCCTGGGGATCCACCTGGACCACTTGGGAACTAAGGCATTAAACAATCGTAGCAGGTGGAAAGATGTGGGGTCTCTGCCTACGCCAATGGGAAAGGGGCGTGACTGTATGCATGTAGTATATACTATAGTCTCTGCTCACTCTTACGGGATATCGGCGTGAGTGTATGTATGTATATATAATTACCCAATATAATGCATACGTATCAATAGTTTGGGTAATATCTGGCTTCAATTACACATGAATGAATTGCTTTTTTTATGAGTAAAATTAGTATGAAGAGACTATATAATAAAGGAATTAGGAGACAATGACTACCATCATGGTGTATGTTAAATGTCTGGTGATAATTGGTGCTTGTTTTTTTAACTATCAATTTTTGAGTTTTTTTAATATTTTTATTTTGTAAGATATATATGAATTATATATAGAACTTATGCCCGCATTAAAGAGTTTACTATCTTGGATATCTTCTTAGTATGTAGTTAACCTATTTTTTATCTACAATTAGGCTTAGATGAGTGATATCCAGTGCACGACGTCCAAATTCATGTTTTTATATTTTCTTGCTACACTACTGGGAATGACAAATACAAATATTACCCTGTGTGGATTAACTGATCCAGTTATTAATAGAATCACGCCGCNAGGCTTAGATGAGTGATATCCAGTGCACGACGTCCAAATTCATGTTTTTATATTTTCTTGCTACACTACTGAGAATGACAAATACAAATATTACCCTGTGTGGATTAACTGATCCAGTTATTAATAGAATCACGCCGTTCCTTCCAGTGGATGTCTCTAAAATCACCTAAAAGCGTATTAATATTAATGATTTATCAATCTATAGGGCCAATGGATGTTAAGGGTCTCTAATCCACCCCTACTGGCACACAGTCGTAATGTAACGTGCGTTATGTAAATACGCAGTTAAGAAGATCTATATTCAACCGATACCAAAATAGACATTGCATATATTACAAACGCGCATGTGTATGTACATTTGTAAGAATTCACAGTTTCGATCAAGTATATTTAGGGAGTCGGTATTGTTTACGTTAACCAAAAGTTATAACACAGTTTACCGACGTTAACAAAATATTTAAAAAAATATATATTATCAACATTATTTACAAGGTGTGTGCGGGGTAAGATATTAAAATTTATGACGTGTTCTGGAATATCAGTTATATTCTCTATTTAATTAAAACACGTATTGTATATGTTTCTTGTAGAAATCACGTATTGTATATGTTTGTTGGTAATGAGTATTATATATTATATATTCCAATATTTATATATAGCATATTCAAATATTTTTCTAATATACTTACGATTATAGATCGATGAAGCTAGAAACAAACCAGCGTGTCTTGACGCGCCAGAAAGTGCATTTTATATATCTGTTATAAAATTATTAAATGTCAAATTTTGTAAATCAAAGGTACTTATTTATTTATTTATTTATTCTTATTGTACACAAACATGTAAATATATTTGTTAATAGAGTAAAAAGATGTACAAAGGCGAGCTTAAAAAAATACTCAGTTCAACTAATTCTAAGAGCTTCTGAAACAAAATCCTTTAATGTTTGTTTATTTCTTCGAGCTTCACGAAAAAACCAACGGATAGATTTCGGTTAAACTATTACAGTCTTAAAGGTACTATTCCGGCTTAAATACTGCAGAACGTTTCATCAAAATCGATCCAGTAGAATTGAAGATACAGCTTGATCCCTGTTTTAGTAAGCGCTGTTAAGGTACTAGAGCTCAAGTAAAAGTGTTTCTAAGGCTTTTTACATAAATTTATGATTGTTTCGGGATTTCCCATGTAGCGAAAAACCTACATTCAGGCGGATGGAGCCACGGGTAAAAAGTACCTTTAAGACTGTAATAGTTTAATCAAAATCTTCGCGTTGTTTGTTGCGTGAAGCCCGAACAAACAAACAAACAAAACATTGACGGATTCAGTTTCAGAAGCTCTGAATTAGTCGATCTGATTAGTTTGTTTTTGAATATTTTTGATTTTTGAAAATTTGACATTTAACAATTTTATAATAGTAATAGAATAGATATGCACCGTGCTGCAAGTGAATCCTACGCGCTTCTCGCGCGCCGCAACACGATACGTCACTGCGTTCCTAGCTATAAATTGTAGGAGCCTCAATTAAATCGATCAAAGATTCCTGATTGGATTCAATTACTGTCTCTGATAGAATTACATCCTGTGTGAAGAACGGGCCTAAAGGGAGATACCGAAAACAAAAAGGCAAAAAATAATAATATTTCGATAAGTTTTATATAAATTTTGCATACGGCTCCATCTGCAAGTATAAACGAATTAAATACATTTTTCTGGGGTAAAAATTCAACATCTGTTTTTTCAACTATACCCGTGCAAAAAAATCACGTCTATTTGTTGCTCCATTGAAGCGAGGAAAAAAGACAACAAAAGCTCTTCTTAATTCACACAGAGTTTAAAAATTAAAAATAGTACTCTAATCAAAAAAGTATAAAAATTTACAATCAATACATGACATTGAACAGAATGTAAAACACGGCTAGCTGTAAATTGGGGGAAAAAACATGTGTGTCGAGTAGGTGTTTTTTGCATGTTTGTTCGCACATACGGTTAACGGTAAGTAAGACTGGGTACATTGAACTTGTATTATAAAAACAAACCGTGAGATCTAATTATTAAAGCATAATTTTAAGTGTACTAAGGATGACACTAATTAATCCCAGCGTCGAACTGATTTCTAATACGTTTCTTGAATTCAAATAAAATTTTAAATTCATTGATCGATAGAGAGATGAGAGATTTATACATCAAAGTTAATAAAATCAAGTTATATAATGATCACAGTGAAAGACTGTGTTATGTTTTGATTGCATTTAATAAGCTTCCTTTAAATCGCGATTTCTTTAAATAATCACGATAGAAATTAAAAAAATCAGCTCATATTAAAAACTTTTTGTATTATTAAACAACATTCATGTAACACAAGTAATAAATGAAAACCGTACAATAATAGACATTGCATTGAACATACCGGTGCGTTAACTAAAATAACTTGTGACAAATTTAACAGTACCTTTTAGTGGCGTTATCACCTTCACAACTATAATAACACGCCACAAATAACTGAGTGCATGCGGGGACAGAAATACTATACGCGTCTTAACGTAATACCACAGGNTTATCACCTTCACAACTATAATAACACGCCACAAATAACTGAGTGCATGCGGGGACAGAAATACTATACGCATCTTAACGTAACACCACAGAACGAGTACGCGAAACGGGACAGGATGAGCGATCGATGGAATAATGTGGATACGTCACCTCTCAGGCTCGCGTTAAGCAAATGTTAGTCCCGAAATTACCTGAAAACAAAAAATACAAAATTCAAGACATCAAATTTTCCGTGTAATTAGACCGTGTTAACTAACACCGCCAATAGGACGACTATTTAAAAATGACCCCGTTTCACGTGGCGACCTGAATTCGCAACAGTACATTATTTTTTTACACAAACCCATTAAAATTATGTTACACAACAAGTCTAACATATCTGTTATGTCAGTACCAATGGACGTTGACATATTCCATTTTATTTAAATNCTCAGGCTCGCGTTAAGCAAATGTTAGTCCCGAAATTACCTGAAAACAAAAAATACAAAATTCAAGACATCGAATTTTCCGTGTAATTAGACCGTGTTAACTAACACCGCCAATAGGACGACTATTTAAAAATGACCCCGTTTCACGTGGCGACCTGAATTCGCAACAGTACATTATTTTTTTACACAAACCCATTAAAATTATGTTACACAACAAGTCTAACATATCTGTTATGTCAGTACCAATGGACGTTGACATATTCCATTTTATTTAAAATAAAATACATTAATCGTAAAACTTGGTAATTTTATTTTTGTTCTAAAATAACGAACAAACATTTTTCAATGATTTAAATGGAATACCGAATATGAAACAAGCTACGCATAATATGAGAAAGTTAAAAGAAAGGTAGTTAGGTCCTCAGGTAAACCATTAATTATATTGTTGATTATCTCAAATATTCAACATCCTGTTAAAATTCAAATCATAAATTTAAATTGATAGGAAACTTGTTTGGAACTTAATTACGTTCACTAATTAGAATAAACAAGTGCACTGAGAAACAGCATAATGAAATCATTATTTTTAGTAGGTTATGTTGACATATGTATTTAAAAAAAAACAAAACATAAACACATTTGACTGCACGGATAGCGCAGCGGTCGCTTCTCCACTGCGCTGTCGAGTGTTGTGGGTTCGATCCCCACACGGGACAACAACTTTGTGTAATCCACAAATTGTTATTCCGAGTCTGGGTGTTCTGTGTTACCGTTATTTGAATGTTTGTAAAGTCCCCGCGACACAGGAGTAATTAATCCTAATGCGGGAGGTGTCTTAAAAAAAATGATTTTTTTAAATTTGTTCTTGGCTATGGATACATGTTTTCCAACCGTATATATATTATTTACAGAATTCATAAATGGCTAAACGTGTTTAAAAAAAAATTAAAATATTCATAAATATCAATGTCACCTCAACGTTTCATTTTACACAATATTCTAATGAAGTCCAGTAATAAGACGATCTATTTCTGGGTGACCCATTAACTGACTATGAGCCGCTACGTCATATTTCGGGATTACAGCTGTATCATGAAAATATTACAAATGCGAATGTGAGTTTGTTTGTATGTTTGTTACGCTTTCGCGCCTTAACTACTCAACCGATCATCATGAAATTTTGTACACACATTCATCAGGGGTACATAGGGTAACTTTTATGCTAATTGTAGATAAATAGTTTACAAAGTTATTAAATGACTGTATTTTCAACGGTTTCNGTTACGCTTTCGCGCCTTAACTACTCAACCGATCATCATGAAATTTTGTACACACATTCATCAGGGGTACAGAAAAGGACATAGGGTAACTTTTATGCTAATTGTAGATAAATAGTTTACAAAGTTATTAAATGACTGTATTTTCAACATGACATCTGTTTAAGGACACCAACGCGATCAAAGGCGCGTGTAAGAGCTAGTATTATATAATCATAAACCGAAAAACGGCAACAACTGGAAGTCGTCCGCGCTGCGACTGATCGTTAACCGGGAAGCTTTTATACATCAAAAGGTACATTAGTGGAGCGATTTATGCAGGACAACTCCATAAATAAAATCAAAATAGAATCAATTTGTAGCGTTTTATTTTCTTTAATTATTTTGACAACTGTCAGAATTAATAATAATATATTCTGAACACTTTCACATACATCGGTCTACTCCCAAACTAATATTCTCAATATCTTGGGTACTAGATAACGATAAACATACTTATATAGATAAATAACTATATAAATACATAGTAAATAAATAAATAGATAAATACATAAATGGATAAATACGCCAATGACTCAGATATAAACATTTGTGCTCATCACACAAAGTACATGCTTATTCCTACCAGGACTCGAACCCCAGGAGTCATTGGCACAGCAAGCAGGGTCACTGTGCCAATCGGTCGTCAAAAGCCGTTCGAATTCGATTTCAACAACAGATCGATTACTTATTCGCTACACTTGAAAAATATTCTTCATCATTNTACATCGGTCTACTCCCAAACTAATATTCTCAATATCTTGGGTACTAGATAACGATAAACATACTTATATAAATAAATAACTATATAAATACATAGTAAATAAATAAATAGATAAATACATAAATGGATAAATACGCCAATGACTCAGATATAAACATTTGTGCTCATCACACAAAGTACATGCTTATTCCTACCAGGACTCGAACCCCAGGAGTCATTGGCACAGAAAGCAGGGTCACTGTGCCAATCGGTCGTCAAAAGCCGTTCGAATTCGATTTCAACAACAGATCGATTACTTATTCGCTACACTTGAAAAATATTCTTCATCATCATCATCATCAATATCATCACCAGGCCTTGGCAGTCCACTACTGGACACAGGCATGCTCCTTAAAAAAGGCGAGGTTTGGCATAATTTTCATGCTTGGCAGGCGTTTTGAAAATGTAGTAGATTTTAATTGAATAACAGGATAAAACAGTTGCCCATTATCCTGGTACATTCCTTAGCTGGTTCTCACAGCATCCATAAAAAGAGATGGAGTAATGCTATTATTATGCCAGCGCCACACAGCGAATACAAAATTAGTAAAAGTAACCTCTCTACATCGATGTAACCAAAACAGCTTGCAGTGTCGTTATCGCAAATATATTTATTGGTTCAGTTACGATCATGAACATCTATCATAATACGTTACTAGATCATTATTGTTTCATTCTAACTGTATGTAATAATGTAAGTATAACTATAACACTCTGCGTTAGTAATATCATCTACTATAATTAATATATTGCCACGACGGATCGTAGATCGGATTGCCACCATGTAAACAATTTTGTGGTGAATTACGGAAATGGTTGGTATCTGAGGGTTTTTACAAAATTAGGGATTTTCTAAAAAGTATCAGTGTAATTTATATCACATTAGAAATGTATTGTAGTTACTGATAGTATTATGAATTGACTTGTATTATTAATTATCGTAAAAATATGTAAATTTTAGTCACAAGATTACAATAATTTTCGAAATATTTGCACGAATAATTTGTCAAATATAGTGAATCTGAATTTAATGTAAGAACCTATGTATAACCTATATATTAGCAAATAATACATTCATTCGTATCTAGATATACAGCTCATAATTACTGAAGTATCCAATCTGCCAAGTTACCACAGGTTAAGACATATGGCACTTACGACAGGTGGCGACATATGGCACCCTGCAACACCGCAGAGCTCGCATGACTAACTAAACACCTTCTGATGAGACCCCATTAATTATAAATAGTTAACTACACCCTACAGTCACGTAAAACCATTTTATTGATATTTAAATAGTCCTACAAACTAGTATTGTTTATGAGACAGACAGAGATTAACGATGATTAACATTATTTGTGGTGGCTTATAGTTATTGAACTATTATTTATAACGTTCCAGGTGTCCAGAGATGACTACGAAGTTGACTACAGTCCGAGCCCTAGAGGATCTCCATTAAAGGACACGTCAAACATCCAAGACGAGCCTGGCAGAATGTGTATCAGTCGTCACAATCCTAACAAAACCTACCGTCGAGAGTCGGTGATCGCTTCGTGGAAAAGTTTGAAGAAGGAGAGAGAGCTTGCATTGGGCAAGCGTTTTATCTACGTCGATGCGGACAATTACCAGGATTATTACGGAAGGAACGAGATTAAACGATGCAAGAGTGACAGGACTGCAAATTCGGCGCCTCGTGTGCCCAAGAAAGTCAAACGCACTTACTCCGTGCTGTACAGATACGATCCAAATGAGGAAAAAGTCGTTAAGGAGTATAAGTACCAGTTGCCTAAGGAGAACCAGAATTTAGAATTTCCTATTTTGCAGAAATCTTTTTCGGAACCTTTCCTGAGGCCTGAGGTGATGCCAAAGAAGAAGGTGAAAAGGTCGTTCACTACGCTTCTGAATATCAAGACTAAGTTCCTGAACATCTTCACATCGAAGAGTTAAGATATGTAATGGAACTTAATTGGATTTGTTGCTCAATTTTATGCATTTTATGATGACGTGTTACTTTTGATGATTATCATTTTCGTAAACGTCATCAATATATTCAAAATTATCTTTTTGAGGTTCTGTGCTAGGACTTATTTTTAAAAATTGATAAATACAAAACGATGAAAATGATACAGAGATGTTGGTCACCTTCATCTTGGGCATCTCAGCATGTTAAATATTGTACTTGTATTATATTACTGTACCAAGTGCCAAACGTATTCATATATTGTAAGGTTAATTCATAATTTGTGATATTTTCGTGTGTTGTGATATTTTTTTTAATTTATACTATAAATATAATTGTTTCTTAACTATAAGTGTTATGCTTATAGTTAAATATCACTAAAATATAATTCATAATAACAACAAGCAAGGTTAAAACACGTACATTTAAAAGTATAATATTTTTTTTTATAAATTTTCTTCTAAAGCTCAAAGTCGCTCAACGTGCTATGGAGAGAGCTATGCTTGGTGTTTCACTGCGTGATCGAATCAGAAATGAAGAGATCCGTAGACGAACAAGAGTAACTGACATAGAGCAGCGTATTAGTAGCACATAGCACGAACAACCGATGGCCGTTAGGGCCGCAAGGTGTTGGAGTGGCGGCCACGAACTGGAAAGCGAAGCGTGGGCAGGCCTTACACAAGGTGGACTGACGACCTGGTTAAGGTTGCGGGAGGCCGCTGGATGAGGGCGGCGCAAGACCGATCTTTCTGGAAATCCTTGGAGGAGGCCTATGTTCAGCAGTGGACCTCTTTGGGCTGAGATGATAATTTTTTTTATAATAACGAATTAAAATCGTTAAAAACTTGTTATTAAATAATATTAAATAACTTGAAATTCTTCACATTAAATGTGAATTAATTAAAACCATAATTGGCAAAACCAGTACTTTAAAAGTGTAATTCTTTGTGTTTAATTGAAAATGTAAATGAATTTACACTTTAAAGCATTCGATAGCTATTCGCTCATTTATATTTTATACATAATATAAATTGTCTGTAGCAAAAAGATAGCTATTATTTTCATCTAAACTGATGTGAATCTAGAGCATAGACTATTTGTCTAGGAATATCTATTAATATCTATTAATTTAAGAAATGGTATACGAGATAGATGTATTTCTATTCCGTTTATATCAAACAGTTTTTTTCTTATATTTATATCAAACAACTTTTTTATATTTTTTAAGTAATTGTAAATGTAAATTGCAAATTGTTTTAAAATGAAGCACTTTTATTGTTTATATTTAAGCATTTAAATGTAAATGAAATATTTTGTAATTAATACAGTAACCCTCATTATGCACTTACAATTTCAATTTCATTCGTTATATTTAGCCCCTAAATATAAATGAAATGTATCATTTAATTTTTTTTAATAAAATCAAATTATTATATTATATATTAAATGCTTTTTTATATAAATAAACAAAGGATATTTTATAACAAGAATTTTAATAATAGAATATAGTTAAAATAAGAAACCAACATCAAATTCGTGTTTCGAATCAAATTTATAATAAAAGATACATTTAAATACATTTGACGTCATACAAGTTCATACAAGATGACGACCGATTACCACAATGGTAGTGACCCTGCTTCTAGTACCGATGAGTTCCGGGTTCGAATTCCGGTAGAAGGAAATGTTATGTGATGAGCACAATATTTGCATCCGAATCATGGGCAGAATACCTAAATGTGCATTAGTATTTGTCTATATGTGCATGTATATCGTTGTCTAGTACCCAAGACCCAGGGACTCCTATTGGAGCTAGATCAATGTGTGTGAAAATGTCCAGCATATTATTATTGTTACTTATATTGTTATTAATTTTCACAGTATTGTTAAATTAGGTTTAATTTTAATATTTTAACCTGAACTAGGTAAGCGAGGTTAAAGAATTAGAAGCCTATGTCGTAAATATAATGGTGTCATTCCTGTTATCTGTAAAGCTTTATTTAGTTGTATATAAATTAATTAATCGCCTACTAGATAATTAAGGACATATCAAGTAAATTAGGTTAATTAGAAACTTACATAGACAGATAAATGTATTACTATGTCATAAAAATATAATGTTATTTTAAATTTAAGTATGCAATAAACGTATTATTTAAAAATTATTGATTTTCCAATTTATTATCTATGATCAAGCTCAAAAGAAACCAGCGCCAACGAAAAAAAAAAAAAAATTGTCTAGTGCAGTATGTACCCATGTATTAAGACCCCATTTCTCAAAAACAGATTAATGAAGGGCTTCTTAATAGCAGCCGCATCTTATACTGATAGTTAACTTGTGGGACCTTCGAATCTCTACCACATTATTAAACTGTTATGGCAGGACTATACTGGAAGGGTCCCCAGTATAAGAGGATTATGTTTCACTTAATATCGGGACCTTATAATACATACATACACTTACGCCGGTATACCATAAGGGTAGGCAGAGACCATCACAATTCGTCACATAGGATCCTGACACACCTCTCTCGCCACAGCCACACTCACAATTATTTTCATCCACTTTCATCGATTAAGGGTATCCCTCTCTATATCATGATCATCAGCCCGTGGAATCGATTGCTGGATATGAGCCTCCTCCTTAAACAGGATGGATTTGTCATAATCTCCACCATTGGCACGCGTCTTGGAGATCGCAGTAGATTTTGATTTAATAAAAGGATAACACTGCTGCTACCCATTATCCTGGTACATCCCTTAGCTGGTTCTCGCAGCATCCACAGGAAGAAATGCAGTATCGTTATTATCATGCCGGTGCCACACGACGGTCCTCTGTATCATCATTATCATCCTCAGTCCATATCGTCACCACTACAGGGGCACGGACCTCCCCTGATCAGGAGGGGGATTAGGCCGTAGTCTACCGCGCTGGCCTAGTGCGGGTTGGTAGACTTCACACACCCATGCGGACATGCAGGTTTCTGCAATGTAGACCGTACAT
>WUAW01006934.1:19879-32416 GCA_017165845.1 Thaumetopoea pityocampa | reverse complement strand
TTTTTTACGTTACATGTCCCATCTTTAGGTATTATATAATAATATTAAAAGTTTGAGATATTAAATATTTTTTGCTGAATACCAATTTTGAGCTTGTATGAAAGCGTTGATGAAAGTAGAAGAAGCGAAAGTTGTATGTCAGGATCGTAGCAGGTGGAAAGAAATGGTCTCTGCCTACTCCAGCGGGAACATGGCGTGACTGTATATATGTGTGTACCAATTTTAAATCCGTACGAAAGGAAATACTATTAAAAGAATTTATTCTAAGAACGCTATGTTTGAAGTACTGCTGTTAGTCGGCTAGCCAATCAGCGACACGATTGAAGACTTACATATTTGGATTAATACTAGTTTATGCCTGCGGCTCCGCCGAAATCCCGAATCACTATTCTTCGACCCGTCTTCGTTCATACACTGAGAAAATAACTGTAAAGTTATTGTATAAAATAATAATAATATGTGAAATATATGCGAATGATATACCATCATCCCCAGTCCATATTAGTCTCCACTACAGCGCGGACCTACTCTCATCAGGAGGGGGATTAAGATGTAGTCTACCACGCTGGCCTAGTGCGGGTTGGTAGACTTCACACACCCATGCGGGCATGCAGGTTTCCTCACGAAGATTTCCTTCTCTGTTAAGTACATTGGTGTCTACATCGTAGACCATGCATGGATTAGAAGCAATGGAATCAAACCTACGACCCTTGGATAGCAAGCCGTGTCTGATATCACTGCACCATCAATGTACTATAATGAATGTATGTACTATTATAAAATTGTAAATTGTAATTTTATTTTAATCAAAGATGCTTAAAAACAAACTACTCAGATCGACTTCTGAAACCAAAACCGTCGATGTTTGTTTGTTTGTTGGTTCGAGCTTCACGCAAAAACCAGCGGATAGATTTTGGTCAAACTGTTACAATTTTAAAAGTACTATTCTGACTTAAATACTGCGGCATGTTTCATCAAAATCGCAACAGTAGAATTAAAGATACAGCTTGATCCCTATTTTAGTGGCCGCCGTTAAGGCACGAGAACACAAGTAAAAGTGATCTGAAGACGGTTTAAATAATTCTATGATTGTTTCGGAATTTTCCATGTAGCGGAAAACGGACATTCACACGGTTGGAGTTATTAATACGTAAATGATTTCGAAAAGACAGAGAAGTGCGTTGCCTTGGACTCAAACTCGAAATCTTAAGACTAGATGCACGGTCACACAACTAGGCTAACACCTCAGGCAATATAATTATCGGCAGGCGAATATAGTTCTTTTAGCGAGTAAATAACTTGATTAAACACAGCTTTTAGGCCTTCAAACGGCGAATATCTGTTATAGACTATCTGTTATAGAATATCTGTTATTTTAATATTTTAGGTGATCACCAAATAAATATAAAGACTTATAATTTTATATAAATAAAAAATAAATAGATATAATTAGATAGGTATAGTTATGTTACTAATTAGGAACGGTAGTAGTGTATTTTGTTATTTTAATTAGGAACAGTATTAGTCAGTATTTCGGTTTAATTGCAATGTAGGTGTTATTAAGACAAGAGTCAACAGGTTTTTATTAATTTAGTACGTTTTACCACCCTAGGTTACATCGCCACTCACCATCAGGTGGGGTTGTAGTCAAATACTGACTGAAATATTGTAAAGAAAACATATAATTTAGGTGTAAAACACTTCGCCGACATTCAAATACAACAGTTTATTTTTCTCTTTTATTTAATATTCAACTTTTATACAAGGACAACAATATTTTAATGTATACGACCCGATCACCTCAATTTGAATATGCACCGTGAAGATATCGGTGTCGGGTGAATAAACTTGAAGAAGTGAAATACTTACATCAAAATTGTAGCGACGGACCTCGAGGGTCGAAAGGTCGCCACGTAATTCATCAAAGGGCTCAGACATTCGGTTTTACTTGTGTAATAGCGTCTCATAATTACACAGAATACAATATACCATCATCATTATTAGTCCTGGGAAGTCCACCGCTGGACATTAGATTGGACAAACGAGGGATTGCCATAATCTTCACATTTAGCAGACAACTTGGAGGTCCTTTACCCTGCTACGAACGGGGAGGGATGAAGGGACGCATTACTGCGGCGGCGCCACAGAATTAACATACCGCTCATCCAATAGAACAATGACGTAATTACACTTTTGCAATTTATCAGAATAAGCGTTTCAGTTTGAAATTGGATTATACCCATTTTGTAAATCATATCGATTATCATGATTTTTCATAATTTATTTCTACATTATTATTAATAATTTGTGCATTCTCGAAAAAAAAAACCATATTAAACACAAAATGAAATTTTAACTTTTTTTGCAATTACGTCATTATTCTATTGGATGAGCGATATACTTAGAAATATGTAGGTAATAATAACTTACATATGTACATATATAGATTTAAAGCTACATCCCCCATTCCCCTCATACGGATGAAGTCGCAGACAGACTCGGCCATCATAATAGTAAACAATAAAACTACTAGTCTATTGTATTTGTTACTAAAATTGTTAAATGTCAAATTTTCAAAACAAACTACTCAGATCGACTAATTAAGTGCTTCTGAAACCGAATCCGTCGATGTTTGTTTGTCTTTTGTTCGAGCTTCACGCAAAAACTAGCAGATAGATTTTAGTCAAACTATTATAATGTTAAAGCTACTATTCCGACTTAAATATTGCGGTATGTTTCATAAAAATCGGTCCAGTAGAATTGAAGATACAGCTTGATCCCTGTTTTAGTAGCCACCATAAAAGTACGAGAGGTCAAGTAAAAGTGGTTCTACGGCTTTTCTATGTAAATAAAAACTGTATGGCGGAGATGTTAATTCGGATGTTTTCATACCTACATAGATATAATCACGCCTTCTTCCTTGGCTCTATGGCGGGGAGTCGAACTCCGGTTTAACCTAACCACTATACTACGAAGATTTGGGTAGGCAGAGACAATCTCTTTCCACTTGCACGAGCAAAGAGGCTATCCGTAGCCCACTTTTCGCCCCATGGAAAACGTGACGTGTCGGGTGGTGAACTACGACGCCACCATTTTTATAAGGTTCAAACGTGTTATTTTCATATCCATGTTGATGTTTCATTACATTTTTGTAATTTTGCCTCAAATATTAGTACATATGTAGTTCGCTAGAAGTTTTAAATCCAACATTTTGCCGCTTATGGAATGAAGCCTTTAATATTAGTTTGTTCTGTGATACGGAATGGAGAAAGATTTGCAGTGCGATGCCTCTTACCGTCGGTGACCATCCATCTGTACCAGTTCGCTATACAAGGATGATGCTGAATATTGTTTCATGAAACTTGCGACAGGCTTTCATATAAATGTATCATGTTCATATACAACAGCTGTTTTTTTATCACAATGGCGGTAAGCTATTACCGCAGGCTTACGGCCCGCCTGGTGGTAAGTGGTTACCGCAGCCTATAGACGCCTGTAACATCAGGAGTAACACATGCGCGTTCCCGAATCTTTAATAATCTATTTACTCCCCTCTTGAAACACCCCATACTGTAGTCCCTTGGAATAACCTCAGCAGGGAGCTCATTCCAGAAATTTCTCTGAAACCGCATCGTACGCGACCATTGAGGCCCATTGATTGTGTGCAGATGAACTCTCTGCCGATGTAACATTCTAAAATGTCAAACTAAAACTTGTTTGTCTGTCGGTCCGTCCTCCAAATTTGTTTTCAAAATTGCCTATTTACAAATTATACACCTCTGATATTTATACCCACTACAGAAATATCTATTATAACAATGAAATAACCTCTCATATATGAAAAATAGGTATGAATTTATGAATAATTATTCAAAATTGTCTCCAGTTTTTGAATTGTTCGCCTGTAAAATGGTGTTTTCGATTATGTTCTTGCCGTAAACGTATTCTTTGAGAAAAATATAATAATATACTAACAATGCGTTATAATTGAAATGCATGTTTTACTTTCGCACCTGTCGGGTAGTCGGACGCGTCCGTTCTAATAGTACATATACCCACACTTTTGGGGAAATTTTCCGCCTCGTCAAATCCGCCACCATTTTTATTTTTATTTACGGATGATAATTATATTTGTATAATTATGATTCGTCCATAAATGTGATCTGAAAATTCAGAATACGAACCGGGGATTGAATATTACCCACCCATAATTTTTATTCTAATGATTTATTGATTAGTTAAAAGTAATGTAACACTCAACTCACCCTATGTTTTGTTTAGTTTCTAAAACATTATATATATTTTTTAAATTTTAATTTTTAAACAGCAACTAGATCGTTTGAATTCTGTCTCCGGCGTATAACTTGGCTGCTCTTGTTACCGTCCTCCGTCCATTATTGGCGGCGTGTTTCTACTTTTTCATATCGACTTGTTCGACACACAGTGCTGTGTCAAGCCGTCCGAGCTGATTACCATCGACGTCTAGTGCTGTGACACCCGCTGGCGATTATCGATAAGTTCGGTAGCGAGATTTTTATCGATTTAGTGATCGGAACTGGCCCGAGCCGACAACGGGTTAATGTCAAAACACGTTTGAAAAAAGAACTGCATTGTTGGTCGGTAGTGGGTCTAGTGCTACTTTTTTTATTTTTTTTTTTAATTGACTTCGTTTTATTAATGAGATAAGCAGTTAATGAGATAATTAATAAAGGTTTTAAATAACCGATAACCGATTTGCATTCAACATAACGGTGGAATATTTCGTTTTTCCTATAAATTTACTTTTAAATATGTATGTCTTGAATTAAATGTGTATGTCTTGAATTAAATTCAATTATAACAAAAGTAAAAATAGTAGCAATGATAATAATAGTACTTTGTCTCCCTCCCTTTTTCTCGGCCTCCCTAATATAAGTTGAATTTAAAATGTAATAATATAAGACAGAACATTATTTGAATTACTTATAACTTTGATTGCATTTATAGTGAATCTCTGTTGTATATATTTTAATTATTTATTTCGGTAAACAACCTTTGTAAATATTTTGTTGTTACATCTATATTAAAGAATATTTTTGTTACACCTACCTAATATACTATTGTATTTTAAACACCATTGACAAATAATATAATCCATAAAGATATCAATAATTTTGGTATTTATATTAAAAAAATGGTTCAAGTAATTTAATAATTTAATAGATACTTTAAATGAATTGAATTGGTCACAGTACTTTGAAACTTGATCCAAAATTAAAGTTAAATAAAAAATGTAATAATTTGCAATACTAATTACTAATGTTTTATGGTGTTGTCAGGTTTTGTATAGAGTGACGTCATGGTGTCGTAAACTAAGATTTATTTTATTATGTTAACAAAAAGATTTATTTAATAGTTTTCTTCCGGCATATGTAACCTAATCTTTGTGTTTAACAGACATATTAGTTAGAGCAAAATAAATTAAAGTTATTAATCAGGCGTTATATTGTTAGGATTATTTATTTTAACTATTTTTCTTAACGTCTCCAGTTATAATATTATTGAAATTAACTTTTTGAACACGATCAGAGAAAAATATAAAGGTGGAATTTGAGCATTTTATTTTTGTCAAACATTATCTTGTGACGTTTTTGACGGAATAGGAGTTTTATTTTTCACATGTGCTGAGTTACTAGCATCTTTTTATTATGTCCGATTTTAAACATCCTCGTTAGTGACGCTATCGGCTGCTATGTCTTGAATCAGAATATCGATCTACATAGTCATTTACATCGAAAGTAGTCATACATCTCTCGCCGAAATGCTTTTATGGTCAGTGCATAGACAATACTAGCTTTTGCCCGCGGCTCCGCCCACGTGACTGTTGGTTTTCCGCTACATGGGAAATCCCGACACAATCACAGATTTATATAAAAAACCTTAGAACTGCTTTTACTTGACCTCTCGTACTTTAGCGGCGGTTATTAAAACAGGGATCAAACTGTATCTTCAATTCTACTGGACCGATATTGATGAAACATGCCGCAGTATTTAAGTTGGAATAGTACCTTTAAGACTGTATTATTAGTTTAACTAAAATCTACCCGCTGATTTTTGCGTGAAGCCCGAACAAACAAACAAACAAATGAACAAACAAAGATCGACGGATTTGGTTTCAGAAGCCCTTAATTAGTCGATCTGAGTGGTTTGTTTTTAAATATTTTTGTTTTTACAAATTTGAAATTTTAACTATTTTATAATACTAGCTTTTGCCACATAGCTTATGCCACAGCGAGACAGTGCCGCACCTTTGGTAGAATTTCAGCATTAGTAACACATTTATAGGTTATGTATGTATTAGTTATTTATCTATCTCTACTATTATAAAATTGTTAAATGTCAAATTTTCAAAAAGCAAAGATATTTAAAAACAAACTACCTAAATCGACTAATTAAGGGCTTCTAGAAACTAAATCCGTCGATGTTTGTTTGTTGGTTCGTTTATTTGTTTGTTCGGGCTTCACGCAAGAACCAGAAAGTAGATTTTAGTTAGACTGTTACATTCTTAAAGGTACTATTCCGACTTAAATACTGCAGCATGTTTCATCAAAATCGGTCCAGTAGGATTTAAGATACAGCTTGATCCCTGTTTTAGTAGCGGCCGTTAAGGTACGAGAGGTCAAATAAAAGTTGTTCTAAGGCTTTTTATATAAATCTATGATTGTGACGGGATTTCTCATTTAGCGGAAAATCGACATTCAGCCGGGCGGAGCCGCGGGCAAAAGCTACTTGTTTAAATAAAATAAGAATAGCATAACCGTGTATTTGTAAATACTAACACAAAATTTAATAGAGATAATTGAATTTCAAACAAGAAGAAATACAAAAATTGGAACATTATTTTCAAAACGAATTAGTGGCGCGCTGCGTACCGTGCGCAGGCGCGGCGACGCGTCGCAGTGCCGCCAACATTGACAGCTGTCAATCAGATCCAATATGGCGGCCGGGCCGGTTTAGTGGTACAAACTCGGGTCGCTATCTTCGTCAAATCTGACGCAGGGTTCTCATGAGATTAGAAAATGTTTTTTACAGTAGGTACACCTTTTTAATCCATACCCAATTGATCATCAACACGGTTTCGTGTTGATAGCGATCGTTTATTATTTTAAACGTGATTAGTTAATAGCTTTATACCATTTTGGAATATAGTCGTTTGGGAACTTAACAATTACTATAATTAGGGTCGCGTCATGATTCGAGCGTCCTCATAATGGGGGCACGCCTAATCCCTTAGCTGCTACTGAAGTATCTTCATAAACCCATCTTCATAATTCCTTGCAAATGGGTTTATAAACTGAAACGGGATGCTAATGGTAACGTACAAAGTATGTTTAAACACAAAGCTCGTTTAGTAGCTAATAGAAGGTGTAGCTATACACAAATAGAAGGTGTAGATAGATTACTACGAAACATTTTCTCCAGTTGTTCGCAACTCTTCTCCACGAACAGTACTATAGCAGCGCAGGAAAGATACAAAGTTCGCCACATGGATGTTGACACTGCATTTTTAAATGGTGACTTAGATGAAGAAGTGTACATGTTACAGAGTCAAGGATTCGTTCGAAATGGGGAGAAAGATATAGTGTGCTTATTGAAAGAAAGCTTGGTATGGTCTCAAATAGGAAACTATAGCTTGGAACACAAAGCTTAAACAGACTTTGGCTATTTCAGGTTTCAGCAAGTACAACAAGTCTTGTGTTTTTATTAAAAATATTTCTATATACTGGGCGTCTATGTCGACGATTTAGTCATCATTTACAAAGATGATGTGACATTTGACAAATTTAAAGGTCAACTTGGAAATTGTATTTCTACAAAAGATCATGGAATTATAAATTTTTTTTCGGGAATGAACGTGTCAAGCTCAAAGGGTACAATTAAATTAACCCAAAGGACTTACATCGAAACTTTACTAAAGAAATTTAATATGAGCAATTGTAAGCCGGCGTCTATGCCTTTTACTCAGAATAAACTGGAACCTGGCACAGGTGAGTCTAGTTATCCATACCAGGCTTTGGTTGGATCTTTTATGTTTCTGGCTGTTAATACGAGACCAGACGTAGCCTTTGCAGTTAGTTATTTGAATCAGTATAACTCTGCGAATAATGCGTCTCACTGGATTGCTGCTAAGCAATGTTTGCATTACCTGAGTTCTACTAAGGATGTTGGTATTATTTTACCTCACCCTTACTTTATCTTACCCTTTTCCCTAGCTTTCTGGTGGGAAATCGAACCCCCGTCTCCCGCGTTATAGGCAGGGTTACTGACCACTGTACTACCGAAGAATTGGGCACACAGAGACCACTTCTTTCCACTTGCTATCCTCGTTTAATGTAGAAAAATTGTTATACGTGGCCCACTTTTCGCTCCCGCGGGAAACAAGACGTGTCAGGTGGCGAACCATAACGTCGCCATTTTATATGTTTCAAAAGTGTTAAGGTTCCTATTTACGTGTTCACGGCTAAGCGGAGAGAAAAAGAAAGAGGGTGAGGTAGCAAAGGAGTATTAAGCAAAGAATAAGAAGTTTTGGAAAAGGACTATAAGATATAGGATACTACTATCTCGGAAGGAGTAAGAAGAGACAGTAGTAGCTCGGGGGCCCGGGGTCGCTTACCCGTATACTTAAGTGTATTTGCCGGACAGGCTAAAAGAGATACTTCTTGTATATTGTGTAACTAATATTATAAATGCGAATGTGGGTTTGTTTATTTGTTACGCCTTTACTTCTTATCTATTCAGCCGAACATCATGAAATTTTGTACACACATTCCTAGAGTTACAGAGAAGGATACAGGGTACCTTTCATACCAAAATAAAAACAATTCCCGAGTTTGGTAAATCCAAAATCAATACGAGCGAAGCCGCGAGTTAAAGCTAATCCATGAAGTCCGCAGCTGTTCATTGGACACAACCTTCTCAAAGCGCACCGCACCAAATTAATTAACCAAATTAATTTCAAACGCATAGAATATGTTTGCAAAGCCAGCAGTCCATTCGGGATAAATTCACCCCACACTACATTTACTACTGTACGATTTCTATCACTCCATACCTGGTGTACATTTACTCAACAGATGATAGAAGTGTGTCATGTAAGCAGCTGAACCAGTGGAAACACAGCTAACATTTTTTATGTAATATTAAGACACTTTCACCCTAAAACACAACAGTACATTTCTTCTATTATGCAACGAGTTTTGTTTTATTCTTAACTAGCTTTTGCCCGTGGCTCCGCCCGCGAGAATGTCGATTTTTTGTTACATGGGAAATCCCGACACAATCATAGATTTATATAAAAATCCTAAGAACCACTTCTACTTGACCTCTCGTACCTTAACGGCGGCTACTAAAACACGGATCAAGCTGTATCTACAATTCTACTGGACCGATTTTGATGAAATATGTTGTAGTATTTAAGACGGAATAGTACCTTTAATAACGTAACAATTTAACTAAAATCTACCGGCTGGCTTTTTCGCGAAGCTCAAACAAACAAATAAACAAATATCGACGGATTTGGTTTCAGAAACCCTTAGTCGATCTGAGTAGTTTACTTTTAAATATTTTTGATTTTTGAAAATTTGACGATTAACAATTTTATAATGGTATAGATCGATTTGAGCCTTGATATTGCCTTGCGTTAGGGCGATAACTAGCCCGTTGGCCGCAAATTATTTGTGTATAATGTGTTCGTTACCTTACTCATGACTGCGTTTCAACCTCAATACAAGGTTTTATATGCCTATAGGAAGCAGTGATAGTCTAGTTATATGACCATCCATATTGGTGGTGTAGTGTTTATAGATACGACTTGCGGTCCAAAAATCGCGGGTTTGACGCCGGACCCGTAACATAGAGTTATTTCTAATTCATGTATGGTCTACATTGTAGACACCAACGTACTTAACAGAGAAGGAAATCCGCACTAGGCCAGCATGGTAGACAACGGCCGAATTCGATTCAACGGACGAATATAGACTGGAGATGATGCCCATGCGTGCATCCATGGGCGTACCCAGGGTAGGGCAGGGAAGGCAGCTGCCCCCCCCCCCTGGATTTTGTTTACGTCCCTACTAACTATCAACTTTTGTCGATAAAAGTAAAGAAAAAGAACTTTTTGCCATTTGCAATACAACATACAACTTTTGAAAATAGCTACTGTATAAAGAATTTATATAAAATTTATGTTTATTTGACTAGGTCCTTATAAAAAATCTGATTTGCCCCCCCTGGCCCAGAAACTGGGTACGCCCATGCGTGCATCCATATATTTTGAGTTCGAATAAAACCCGTGCAAATTTGACTTTTCGAAATTATGTGCATATTAATAATTTAATAATTAATTATCATTCGCTTCGAACGGTGAAGGAGAACATCGTGAGGATCCCTAAAGGTCCGAGAGTTTTTCTCGACGGCGTGTGAAGTGTACCAATCCTCGTTGGACCAGGGTGGTCGACCAACCCCAACCCCTCCCACTGTGAGGGGTGACTCGCGCCCTGCGGTGGGGCTGTGAATGGGTTGTTGATGATGATATAGGTTTAGTTAAAGGCGCAACGGGTTTGGTTAACTAATATCTTGAAAACGCTTGTGAATTATCAATAAATATCTCTGTATATTCAGTTGTAATCTCAATTTGTAATTAAATTAATTGTCTGACTGTAATTAGGCAATCATCAAGAATGCGATTTTGTACTGATAACTCGAGCGCAGTATGAATCAGTAATCGTCCATGGGAGTATCATCGTAATAATTTCACACAAACAATGAAATGAAGAAAGCTCATTTGTATAGTGTATAGTTTTTCTTGGCGTAGCTACATGTTAGTACATGGCGTTAAATTTATTATTGCGAAAATAAGTAAATATACATATATTTACTAACTTATGTCTGCGGCTTTTTTTTTATTTCTAATCACCGTTGTACCTCTTTGTAAACGACGTCTGCGCTGTAACGCTTTTGGGGCTTAAATACTAAGCTAATTCACCCTCTTAGAAGTTACATTTTGAAAAACGCCGACATACGTGTACTTTTATTTCACACCAGAAACGGGTATATGAAATATCGTGCTACTTGCTTCAAAAGTGGCGAACTTCATATATAAACATACAACCCCTGATTCAACCTATTAAGGGTAAGATTTTAAAAAACGCCGATGTACGTGTACATTTATTTCCAACGATAAGCAGGTATACGAAATGTGCTTCTTCCTTCAAAGGTGACGGTCTCCCACATGACAGTTCATCCCATATTTTACCCCTTAAGAGAAGAAATTTTAAAAAATCCTTTCATAGTGGATGCTTACAATATAAAAGGCGTCAACTGGCAAAATTTCAAGTTTGTAGTCCGAACGGTTTAGGCTCTGCGCTGATGAATCAGTCAGGACAAGTAATTATATATGTATAGAAGATAGATCAAAAAGAGTTAGAGTTGTTGAGAGTTCAAAAAGTTTTTTATTATTTTCATCTTTGTTTTTTAATTTGCAGATAATGACACAAATAATAGTGACGTGACACACAGAATGTACAGCCGCACCAGAGTGGTGTACACACGGACATTGGCGGACTAGTGCGGTGAATCGATACCTTGAATCGATTGTGTCGTATCAAGAATCGTTCCCGGATGAACACCCTGATGCTCACGGCCGGCGGCGCGGCGGACGACCAACCCTGCGCTGACACTAGTATGGCGTTCTCCTCGTACAAGTGAGTACTGATGTGCTCCTCAAACACTAGCTGTTGCATGCTGCTTCGCTAGGGTATTTAGTTTTTTAATCTTTAGCTTTAATTGCCTTAGTACCTGTAAATGACGTTTACAGTGTTCCCTTTGGGGCTAAAATTACTAAGCCAATTCACCCTCTTAGGGGTAAAATTTTAAAAACGCCGATATACTTGTACATTTGTAACTAGCTTTTGCCCGCGTTGATGTCAGCTTTCGATCACATGGGAAATCTCGAAACAATCATAGCTTAATATGAAAAACCATTGGACCACTTTTACTTGACCACTCGTACCTTAACGGGGGCTACTAAAATAGGGATCAAGCTGTATCTTCAATTCTACTGGACCGATTTTGATGAAACATGCCGCGGTATTTAAGTCTGTAATAACCTTTAAGACTGTAATAGTTTAACCAAAATCTACCTGCTAATTTTTGTGAGAACCCTGAATAAAGAAACAAACAAACATCGACGGGTTTAGTTTCAGAAGCCATTAGTCGATCTGAGTTGTTTGTTTTTAAATATATTCTATTTTTGAAAAATTGACACTTAAAAGTTTCATAATAGTACATAGATGTCATGGTAATCGGTCTGTGTATTGACTGAGCGAGTTTCCGATATTTCTGTATCGTCACGGTTGAAGCGATTACGTCATTTTATGGTTAATTAATTATACCAATAACTATACTGTTTTTATCTAAACAGAATAATAAATATACATACATACACACATACACACACTCACGCCTTTTTCCCTGGCTCTCCGGCGGGGAATCGAACCC
>WUAW01006928.1:29114-41234 GCA_017165845.1 Thaumetopoea pityocampa | reverse complement strand
ACTGCGTAAGGGCTAGCAGACGGCGCGCTCCATGCGAGACGGCGTTGACCCTTCACTTACGTGGTCCAGAGAAGTGCTCCGAAAAGCTCGATGAAGACCACCAAAACAACCTGCACGAGTGCCTCAGAGATGAAGTATGGGCCTGGATCAGACCCTCTTAGGCGCTAGATCAGTAAATATAATGATTTCGTTTATATAATACTTTTAAACAAGACAAAGTTGTAACTTATGGACTAATTAAAAGTCAAAACGTAAATAAGAGCATTTTCATTATTACTGGTATCAATATTCTGATATAACACAAACTAAAATTTCTCTCTCCTCTCTTTCTCCAATGCGAAACACCAAAACGAGACAGCAAACATTTTTAGTGAGTACCAATCTAAATTTCTGTCAAAAGGCACAGCAAATACGTTTAATTTTTTATGTAGAACTTAACTTGGACATGCTAAACTGGCACCGCCAAAATTATTGCTGTCTCGTTTTGGCGTTTGGCATTAAAAAAGGGCAGGTGAACATAACTTTAGCTAAGTTATGTTAGAATAGAATTGACACCATTGTTGAATTTTCTCGATCTTTATAACAAAATGATAAATAATTTATTATTTTTTTCTTTGCCTATACAACCTATAATGGGAATGAAAAATCAAAGTAATAAAAATATACGCATACGGACTAATTTATATGTGTAAATTTATATTATTTTAAATATATATATTAGTCTAGGAGTACTTAGTCTTTTAACCTGTCCGGCAAATAGACTTAAGTATACGAGTTAACGACCCTGGCCCCCGAGCTACTACTGTCTCTTCTTACTCCTTCCGAGATAGTATTCTATATCCTATAGTCCATTTCCTAAATTCCGTATTCCTTGCTGAATACACCTTTCCTACCTCATCCTCTTTCCTTTACTCTCCACTAAGCCGTGAGAACGCAATGAGGAACTAACACCTACCTTATAAAATGTACCTTATAATGTACCCTATATAATGGCGGCATCGTGGTTCGTCACCCGACACGTCTCGTTGCCGCGGGGGCGAAAGGTGGCCTACAGATAGCCACTTTGCTACATTGAATGATCGTAGCAGGCGGAAAAAGTGGTCTTTGCCTACCCCAGTGGGAAAGAGGCGTATGTATGCAGTATGTACTATGGTCTCTGCCTACCCTTATGGGATATCGGCGTGAGTGTATGTATGTATATAAATTAGTCCTTATACCCATATTTTGCTCTCTTTAGTTAAATATAGTTTAATATAGTTGACTGCACGGATGGCGCAGTGTTTTAAGCGTCCACTGCGCTGTCAAGTGTTGTGGGTTCGATCCCTTCACGGGACAACAACTTTGTGTGAACCACAAATTGTTGTTCTGAGTCTGGATGTTCTGTGTTCCCGTTATTTGAATGTTTGTAAAGTCCCCGCGACACAAGAATTAATCCTAATGCGGGAGTTTTTAAAAAAAAATATATATATACATATATGTAGGTAAAAAATGTAAATAAATCGAAGAACATTATCAATCAGTTTATAATCACAGCGACAGAAGTTGAAACCCTTCCAGTGTGACTCGTAAACGGAAATCGACCATTAACAGTGTGAGTGAACCTGATAATACTTGATACTAACACTTGACCTTGCTAGCTGTGTTTATATACAATTACTAGTTTTTGCCCGCGGCTCCGCCCACGTGAATGTCGGTTTTCTGCTACATGGGAAATCCTGACACAATCATAAATTTATATAAAAAAAACCTTAGAACTACTTTTACTTGACGTCTCGTACCTTAGCGGCGGCTACTAAAACAGGGATCAAGCAGTATCTTCAATTCTACTAGACCGATTTTGATGAAACATGTCCTAGTATTTAAGTCGGAATAGTACCTTTGAGACTGTAACAGTTTAACCAAAATCTACCCGCTGGTTTTTGGGTGTAGCCCTACCAAACAAACAAATATCGATGGATTCGGTTTCGAAAGCCGTTAATTAGTCGATCTGAGTAATCTGTTTATTGACATACATTTGAAAATTTGACATTTAATAATTTTATAATAGTATAGAATAAAATAGATAGATAGATGTAAGTACATATATTACGTCAAATATGTTTCTGGAACTACCGAAAATAATACTGCTCTCTTAAATTAGACAAATCTATAATTGCTTACCGGAAGATAGATTCATGATCTAAGACTACTGCCCGACCTCTTAACAAATTCTTACGAAACTCTATATGCTCAAAATACGTAAGAATTGAGGTCCAAGTGGCTTGCTGAAAACACTTTCTGCGATCAAGAGGGCACAATTTTTTCTCTATAAATATTAATACAACAAATCCTGCAGCCCTAACCACCAAATCTGATATTAGATCATAACTTTAATAGGCCACTTTCGACACTTTGCAACAGCGGCCACACATTATTGTTAAATTTTCAAAAGAACGATTGATTTTCACAATTGGAGAACTATTATCAGTTACTACTTGATAGGGGATTGGTGTAAGTTGAAGCGTGATACATTACGCTTCAACTTACGTCAATCCCTTAAATCGCTATTTCTCAACCGATCTGCCAAGGTGATTCTACATATCGAGGATTGTAAAGTAATAGGTTATAAACGACAAAAACCAAATTGTTCAGAAGAGGAGTTTAAACTTTGAAAATTCAGAAAAATGGATATAACTTTTTATTTATTGTCATATCGTGAAAATGGAAACAGCACTAGAATCAAGAAAAATAAAAGCATTCATTGGCAAAGCATTATTTATTTATTTGATTCGACATTTTTTTATGTTGTTTTATGCCGCTTGGATCAATTGATCTTGATTAGATCAATCGATTGACTTTTTTTACTTAGGCATAAGTGACAAAAAAGTCATTTTAAAGCCATGGGAGTAAGCGCATTCGAAAAAGCGGACAATTTCATGTAGGATGGCATACATAACTAATTTACGACAAAATGTCGCTTATGCCCTTTCAAACAACTGCACGAAATGCACGAGGATAATGAGCAGTAGGGTTTTTCTGAGATTCAACTAACGTCTACTGCGTCGTCCAAAACGACTGCCAAATTTGAACGTTGGAATAAGTCCCTCCATATTATGGAGGAGGTCCCTATGCTTCAGCGGTCTTCCATGATTTGATAATATTGATCTATAACTATAACTACTAGACTACGTTAGTGTAAGTTGATATACTTATATATTTTTCATGAATATAATTAATTATTATATTTAACCAGCACCCACTTGTCCACGGTAATAGTTACAGTCTAAGCCCCCCCCCTTGATGAAGGGAGGTCCGTGCCTCTATAGTTGAGATGAAAACGAACCGGGGATGATATTTAATCACGAACATATAGTATAAATAATATCCTGCCAAAAAAGTTAAAATACGTAATTTTCGTTATACTAACCTTCATCATTATAATAAATTTATAAGGGTAACATATTTTGCTACGTCATAGAAATATAGCAGGCGTACCCTAATTTATATGCAGGCCCCGCGGACTGTTGATTTATAGGCTGCGATGCGCCCATTATCACCCAGCGTGATGAATCGACTCGCGACCATATTATTCATAATCATGCAGAGGCACATCCGAATATTAAAAAGACCTATAAAAATGGCATAAATATTTTTAAAATACATACATACATACACTCACGCCGATATCCCATAAGGGTAGGCAGAGACCACTTCTTTCCACCTGCTACGATCGTTCAATGTAGCAGAGTGGCTATCCGCAGCCCACATTTTGTCGGGTGGCGAACCACGACGCCGCCATTTTATAAAGTTAAAAATGCTAAAGTTCCACATTGCGTTACCGCGGTTTAATGGAGAGTAAAGGAAAAAGGATGAGGTAGGAAAGGTGTATTGAGCAAGGAATATGGAATTTTGGAATAGGATTATAGGCTATAGGATACTACTATCTCGAAAGGAGTAGGAAGAGACAGTAGTAGCTCGGGGGCCGGGGTCGTTTACCCGTATACTTAAGTCTATTTGCCGGACAGGCTAAAAGACTAAGTACTCCCTGACCTGTTTTGTATTTTGTATTTTTAAAATATTGTTTAAAAATATAACGATGAAAGTAGGTAGGTATATATTAAAACGATGATATGGCGTAAAGGTCTCAAAAACCAGACCACAAAATATAATTGAAAAGAATGGTATACAGTGATATTTGAACACGGAGAATATTTTCAGTTTACTATAAAACTATAGCGCACGCCCGGGAAGTTTTTCGAATAGATAAAATGTCCACGCGGGCAGAGCAGCGGGCAATAGCTGGTTCTTATATATTGTTGACTCTCCCACTTGTACGAACGCCTAAAACAATGCGACATTGAACGTTCACTGAATATTGCTTTTGTTAATGTAGTATATAAATAAACGTTTACAGTCACGCCTATTTCCCATTAGAGTAGGCAGAGACCACTTCTTTCCACCTGCTACAATCATTCAATGTAGCAAAATGGCTATCCGCAGCCCACATTTCGTCCCCTCGGACAACGAGACGTGTCGGGTGACGAACCAGGACGCCGCCATTTTATAAGGTTTAAAAGTATTATTGTAGTGTGCAGTATGGTCTCTGCCTACCCTTATGGGATATCGGCGTGAGTGTATATATGTATGTAAATAAACGATTATTGCCTTCATAAAAATTACTGCTACACAATAACAACATACATTGACAATAAGAGACAGACTCAGATTGTGCTGCAAGACAGTCTCTGCAGCGCTAGTCTTTAGCCTGCTCCCGCACTCCCGTTAACAAGTTGGAACAATTTTTATATGTAATAACAAATTACAGGGTGAAATCACATTGGAAATTGTACTTCAAATCACTATATAAATTAACTTTATACATATTACAAAAGAAAAATGATATAATGGAGTCCTGTTATTTCACAGAAATACAAAAAATGTTACATAATAAACAAGTACTAAGTATGTTATTGGGCTGTCTTATTGCAATATGCGATCTCTTCCAGACAACCTTTGATGATTTTTTTTTAATGAATGATTTTAAATTGCGGACAAATAGGAAAACAGTTGCATATAATACAGAAGGGATACATACCAAAGGACATAACCCATAAATTTCATCCCGCTACATGTAAAAAGCTATGTATACAGACAAAATTGGCAGTTACACCCGTCGTACGCAGAAAAATAAAATAAAAATGTTTCGGCAATAAAACCCTTCACGAGTGATTGAAACGAAACGACGAATTTATACAGATGGAGTGACATTAAAACAGCAATTAAATGGAGGTATTCACGCTTTTTGATACCGCGGTCTATTTTCGAAGAGTCTTTATTGCTCTTCCGTAAGCTAAATTAAGAGAAGCGTGACAGAAAATTTGTCATTTCACAAACGGAGTGTCGATACAATTCTAAAGTAACAAAATTAATTACGAGTAAGCATTCCCAAAAGAGGAATTTGTTTATCAACACAACATGTAGTAACTTTGTTACGAGTTTTGACGGCAACCCGTATGAAGTATCACCTAAAGTTTTCTTTTAGTGTTTTATATTAGTTTATTGTGATGAGATCGATATGTAAATTTGGTGTCTTTTTGTTTTTTATTTTTATTTTTTTAAATTTGTTGTTTTTTTTTATTTGTGTTGTTTTTACCATTGATAAATCGTCAATAATATTGAAACATTGGAATAAAAATGTGACTAATATGTCAAAGTGACCTTATTTTTTCAAGGCAATAAGCTTGGGGGAATTTTGCCCAGTCAACGTAGTAATTGTCGGACTGACATCAAAACTACCAAGAAGCAATTAAATGAGATACATCAGCATTTTGCTAACTTATGAAAATTATACAACTACATCAGACAAGGCTGTATGGGCTTGGATCCTTTTGCCTTTACTTTAAAGGGGAAAACTAAAAAATATGGAACACATATTCTCACTATGGCACGTAGGCCGGGAAGTGTGGGTTGGTTGTTTCGTGTACTATAATTATATCAAAAAGACTCCTCAAAGCATATATGTCCTCCACACAATCTGGTTCAAGCTACATTCAGTAATCCTATCATAGAGTCCTAAGACCAAAAGCGACACAAAATATCCCTTAAGATCAAGTTGCATACAACGTACTTTAATAAGACTTATCTGGATATTAAGAAAGTAACAAGAGAAATAAAATATTTTATTCACTTATTAAGACTCCTAACAATAACTAACAGAAATTAGATTACAGTGAACGGTAATTCTCCATCTTAGTGACACAGAGGCTTATTGACTTGAAATAAATTTTAATCGATAGAAGACCCAAGGCTATAGCATACATATTTTAAAAGTCCCATTTGGGGCAAGTCAACCTCTTTTGAGTAAAAAATATTTGAAATTCTTAAAATCACATCGTAATGGAAGCCGACATATTCATTGTAGTACCTACTTACGATTTTACTGTAGTGGTGGGTGTAAAAATCTTTGTTAAGGCCAAAATAACACAATAAATGGCCAATAAATAGGTGCGACGACGAGCAAAGCGAGGAGCATAACATGTGCTTGTTATAAAAAACGCCACTAAATAAATTATAATAAACAAATGTCGATTGCTCCAAATAGGACTTTTAAAATATACGATAACCACGGGTCCTACATCCATTACAATTTATTTCAAGTCAATAAGTCTCTGTGTCATTAACCTGGAAAATTACCCAATAAACATTGTAAACAAGTTGAAGATAGATCACACATAATTTCATTTCACCCATTAGCCGAGGCTATCCATTACCCAACAGACGGCATTCAAGGCTTACAGCTAAAAAAGGCAATGAGTACAAACAAAATTTGGCATACTGGAGCCTCTAAGAAGAATTTTGCAAAAAAAACGGCTAAACATTTGTATCAACAATGAGATAGGCCAATAAGATCGGTACAGAGAGCAAGCCCACGCGGAAGATCCTTCAGACTTGCTGTCCTACTTACCTATAGGTTACCTTGAGTAGAATCTTCTTCAGAAGCATATTTATTTGCAGTAATTGTAGGGCTTAGGCAACTGATTCCCTCCAATATTAGCCCTTTATCCACCCACAACCCTTGCAACTAATAAGTAGTATTATTCAAATATCAGACGAGACCCACTGTTTTACATACCTTCCAAACCACAGAGACGCTGGGAAATATTAACACAAATATTTCACGTAGAAAAATGTACTTGGGTTCGACTCGTAAATCGGACTATGCAAATTTTGTTTGGTGTTGTTTGCTTTTCTGTTTCTTTTAATTTTGGCTATGCCAAATATTTCTTTTTCATTTTCTTTATTTATTTCAAATCTATTAGGCCACAGTTACTCCCGGCTTTAAGCCGAATATGTAAATAAACTGCCGTGCTTCAATATTTTGAGATTTAATATAAGATATAGTTAAATTTTTAAGGAAGCTAAGATATATCAGTTTGATACTGAAAAATGCAAAGTATTTGTTTTTCGGGTTACCCTTAGACTCGAAAAACAAACACTTCAAGTTAGCTGAAGTCATAACTTCAGACAAAAGACGATGGATTACAGTCTTTAGAAATATTACTTTTCGGCTCAATAATCACAGATCAATTGTATTAATCTATATTGGTGCTGATTCTGTTGTAACAGAACTTAACTAAATTTGGTTTCTCCCTATCTTTTTCTAATGTCAAACACCAAAACGAGAATGAAAATATTTATAGCGAGTACCGACCTACGTTTCAAAACGTTCAAAATAATGTTACGTTTTTGTGTATCTTTAGTCCGTGTGTTCCGAGATCGCGTCTAAATCTTTTAATTTTGATGTGACTAAACGAAACTGACAGCACCAAAATTGTAGCTATCTCGTTTTGGCTTTTGAGATTGGAAAGAGATGGGGAGGGACTAAGTTTGGTTAAGTTCTGTTACAATAGAATCAGCACCATTGACACTTACGCCACGTGATGCCAACATAATAATAGCGTCGCTTCATTTCTTCCCGTGGATGCTGTGAGAACGCGCTAAAGGATGCACCAAGGTTAAGGATGAGGATGATGATGAGATGCGCTAAAGGATGGACAGCAGCGTTATCCTGTTATTCAATCAAAAACTACGGCGATATCAAAAACGCCTCTCAAACGTGAAGTTATAACAAATCCCTCCTTTTCAAAGAAGGGGCCCATGCCCAACAATGATTCAACTGATGATCATGATGTCAGTTAAACTAACGATCTACTCGTATAAAAATATCGAATAAACTCCAAACATTTTAGTTAGGCTATCAAATTGAATAATTATACATCTAAAGATCTCTAAATAGGCGAGCTAAATTCAGTTTCTGCGCGGTATGTAAGCTCCCAGTAAATACAGGAGAAAACTTGAAAGCTTGAATATCATCGTTTCAATCAACATCTCATTGTGCGTCGTACGTGGTGTTATTAATTACAATAAATTACCATGAAAAGTGAAATATTAACGCGCATGCTTCGGGTTATTAGTTTCATTCAATTTTGTTGTTTTTCTTTTGAAGATAATTATTATGTTAACTTATATTATTAAACGTTCTTCAGAAGATTCAAATTTATTACTAAGAAGTTGTAGTTTTATTATTAACAAGTTGTGACCTCCGATCCTGTCTTTTCCTGGATTTATCATTACCTTTCTACTAAATTAAAAAAAATCGCCATTGCTTGTAATTCTGTTGTAACAAAACTTAACTAAATTTAGACTCACCATATCTTTTCTAATGTCAAACGCCAAAAGGAGATGCCTACAATTTTGGTGCAATGAAACTGACAAGTTTCATTTAGACACGTCATAATTAAGAGCCGACTAAAGATACACTTGTCGTTGGCAGAATCATCAGTAAACGATAGGGCCATAATATATAAATTGAATTGGATTGGATTAAAGATACGCAAAGACAAAACATTTTTTTGTACCTTTTGACAGAAATGTAGGATGGTACTTGCTTAAAATGTTTGCTATCTTGTTTTCTTGTTTGGCATTAGAAAAAGATAGGAAGAATCTAAATTTAGTTCAGTTCTGTTACAACAGAATTACTACCAATAGGAATAAAATCATTATTTACACCTTTCAACAGTTTCCATTAACGCCTGTATTTATTAAAACGTACTTCAATCACATCTATTCGATACACCAGTTTCGTGTCTATATTATTTCCGAGAACTCGACCGGATCCCGGCAGCCATTACTCAGTTACCGCTCGACATGTGGTCTCCGTCATCTGACCCCTGGATGTTGGAGAAAGCCCACTGAAGTCGACACAAGCGGTTTAAAGTAAACCCGTTTGACAAGTTGACATACATTTGTAGAGACTCGCTCATGGTGTTGTTATTTGTGACGCGCAAATTTATAGTTGCTTTTATTTACTGCAGGCTTACTCGTACATTGGAAGCGAAGCCAATTCTATTCCATTTCTGTTTGAATACGGATTCTAATTCAAATGAAGTATATTTTTCACCGAAACAAAAAAAATAAGAAAAATACAATAACAGTTAAATAGTTGATGCGTGTACAATCTTATATTGAGGGTGGATTGGATTCTATACTAGGGAAGCCCTGTATTTAAGGTGTCTAGGCCAGTCCTACAATATAATTTTATTAGTTACGAGATAAACATATTATCTAAATCAGAAATGATAAAAATATTATCTATTATAATCGAGGATCTTCCATCAGAAAAGGGGATAGATTAATTTTCAAAAATGTTGTAAATAAAAAAGCAGTTTAAAATTAATTGTTATACTAATCTTCAAAAATTATGTGTAATAACTAATAAGGTTAAGATATTTACAGGTGGCAAAATAACTGCCGCGGTTATACATCAAACGATTGGCGTTCATATTATTTGTATAAAAAGGGGGTAAAGGATTAATTTTATATCTGCTCCCTTTTTTATGCGAGGTCCTCAATTATAATTACAACACCAATTAATTTTTAAATTTTACCAACCAAATAACGCTACTGTCATAGCCAATATTTTTCAGGAATAGAAAGAACAGCAAAATTCTGATTTATTGGTATTGTAATTGTTTTACAGGGTACAAGCTGGGATCCAAGGGGATTTTTATTTCGGTCCATTCAAACCAAACTCTATAGTTCCATCCGCCTGTTTTACGTACTAATTTTTTTTTCAATTAAAATAAGCCTACACTTATCAGGTATAATGTAGGTTTCTGCTAATAAATGAATTTTTAAATTCGGATTAGTATTTTCAGAGATTACCTCCACATGCATACGTGCTCTGTATTTTTAATGACCCTACATAGTAAAGATTTGTATTCTGTTGCAGTCTGAACGAATACAGAAGGACGGCATTGTTTGAAATTTGTTACAAATACTAAATTATTAATGGCTACGAGTAATACGTTACTAGACACTAGTGTTCAGGCCGGTAGTTAAATATAGATAAATCCACACTACCCACACTGACATAATCTATACTATAATATAATTGTTAAATATAAAATTTTATAAATCAAAGATATTTAAAAAAAACTGCTCAGATCGACTAATTAAGGGCTTCAAAAACAAATACCGTCGATGTTTGTTTGTTTGTTCGAGCTTCACGCAAAAATCAGCGGGTAGATTTTAATCAAACTGTTACAGTCTTTAAGGTACTATTCAGACTTAAATACTGCGGCATGTCTCATCAAAATCGGTCCACTAGAATTGAAGATCCTTGTTTTAGTATCCACCGTTAAGGAACGAGAACTCAATTAAAGGTGGTCTATGGCTTTTTATATAAATCTATTGCTTTTTATATAAATATATTGTTTTGAGATTTCTCATGTGGCGGAAAACCTACATTCATGCGGACGAAGCTGAGGGAAAAAGCTAGTAAAATCTAAAGTGTGGTTGTTTGTCCTTCTGTCTTTTTGTTACATCTACACACCTCAACCGCTGAGCGGTATGTTGTGAAAGTCAGAGGTAGATATGATATACTTATCATAGCATTGTAAAGCTAACGTGACTACAGTAATTGAGCACAGAGGAACTCCGGGTGATTTTTAGCGATGCGAGTCCCATATATCTGTCAGTACATTGGACACACCAGAGCAACAGCCAGCAACGCTATTCTGTTATTCAAAAGAACATCTACTCGGGGCGTTCTCCAAGACCTTTGCTAAACTTAAAGATTATGGCATATGACGGCGGCGTAATAACAGCGTCACTCTTTTTATGGAACAGGTCTATGGCCAGCAGTGGCTCTCCATGGGCTGATGACAATAATGGATACCAAATTAACAGCTAACTTTACTAATATCTATCCCCAGTCCATTTCCGTCGTAAGGGTACGGACATCCCATGATCAGGAGGGGGAGTAGGTCATAGCCTACCACGCTGGCCTAATGCGGGTGGGTAGACTTCACATACCCATGCGGGCACACAGGTTTCCTCACAAAGTTTTCCTTCTCCGTTAAGTATCTACAAAGAAGACCGTGCATGAATTAGAAATAATTCAGTGGTACGGGACCGGGATCGAACCTACGACCTTTTTGATCGCAAGCTGTGTCTTGCACCATTAGACCACCAATGTACTAATATACTAACAAGTAATGCTGAACAGCCTATCTACAGTCCCAGACCAACAAACAACTTACCCGTATTAGTTTGTATACGCTATTGATAACATAAGGCATTGCCAACATAGGGTATTCTGGTAAGGCCGTTGTGAGATAAAATAAATACCTTCGATAAAGCGCCCTCTCACTTTGAAATAATGGCGATATTGTAGGCTACTTTCCAAACAGAACTCACAGTACCTAGCTACTGAGATCGAACAAATCGAGCAACAAATCGAACAATCAATCGGACAAATCTCAACACTGTCGTTAAACAATGTCACATGTACAAAATGGCCACTTGCAGGAGAGCTGTTTATATTTTTGCACTCGCATACATATCTCTGCATATTTTTTTATAAATAATTTACTTAATATTTACTTGCAATTAGCACACAAAAATATGCAGTGATATGCGAGTCCAAATCTTTAAAGTGCTCTCCTGTAAAGAGGCCATTTTGTAGATGTGACATTGTGCTACGACAATGTTGATATGTGGACTATAAAAGTATATCGCTCATCCAATAGAATAATGACGTAATTGCAAAAAAGTTAAAATTTTATTTTGTGTTTAATT